>VDFB02104718.1:0-76231 GCA_007258455.2 Sequoia sempervirens | reverse complement strand
CAAGGGAGTTTGAGATTCTTATCTTTGTGTAACTATTTTAAAAAGCATAAAGTAACTTCAAACTTCATTTTTTAAGTTAGTTCTTATCATCTTTTTGCTACATTGTGACTTTGGAGGTCCTTTTCAGTAGAAGACAAAATTTGTAACTCTCTTTTACAAACATGTATAGTAGTTTACAACTTGGAAATTAATGAATATAAGCAATTTTTTCCTTCTCAATTTTTATTTTATTGTGTGCATTTGAATGATTGATGAAATTAATTGTGAATTTGTCTCATTCCTTGTTGTTGTGTCTCATTAGTAGCACCTTTTTGTAGAAAATATGTGTGTTGCAAGTTGTAGGTTGTGTTAAAATGCGATTGATTCAAGTTGTGTTAATATTGTAAGCATTAAAGCCTTCTTATGAAATACTTATGTAAAATTATATAGGTGCTGAGTTGTGCATGTCAAGCTTTGTTGTTGGTTGAAACTGTGTGTATAAGCAGCTTTACAAGTTTTAGATAACATTTTGGTGCATCACCTTAGTATTTAGTCTTTTAGTTTATGTTTCTTCCTTACACTTTCCTTTGCAAAAAACATTGGAGTAGTTAGTTAGGTGAGTACCTTAAGAGCCAACTTACTCTGGAGGTTCTTTTATGCTTTAGGTAACCCACAACCTAGAAAATTTATCATGTTTCACCAATATGTTAAGTTTTGCAACTTAGCAGGAGTGCAATATTGAGTGATAATAGTTTTTGGCATGCCCAGTGGTACTATTTGAACTATCCTAGTTCAAAACTTTCTCATACTTTCCTGATATTGGTGTGTATGTCAACAATATTTCCTTTTGAAGGCAAAAAAATAACACTCTTAGCAGCTCTGGAAAGGAATTAATACTGGTTTCACCAAGACAAGTGTTGGTATGTACATATTTTACAAAAAAACCAGACCTTATTTTTCTTATTTTGAAGGATTTTAATGAGTTTCCAGCTTGTATAAATGTTGCAATATGTCTTCATTTCAAATAAATGTCTTATTTTCCACCATTTCATGAAAAAAATTCTAGTACCCCCTCTTATTATCCATATGAAGCTAAACATACTACTGGTTTAACCCAAAATGGCTCTATAATAGTAAAAAACCAGCAAGTTTCATATACTTTCCACCTGCCAACCCTTGCTCAACCATCATGGTAGCCAATATATGCTCAAAATCAGCTTCAAGAAACCTATTTTATGCCAAACCAACACACTCATGTCCTATTCAGTTCCAAAGTGATGAACAAACAAAGATTGCAAACATCAAGAACATATTGCTTGATTGAACCAAGGAACTAAATGAGATCAAGAGGCAACAAGCATATGATTTACATTAGGAGGAATTAGTTTATCAAGCTTATCTTCATGAGCAGTAGTTGAAGGAACAAAAGAGAAAACATGACGAAGAGTTTACAAAGGAGGTGGTGGAAAAGAGAAGCAAATGAAGCTTTTGTTTGCTCAGGCACAAAGACATAAGGTCCAAATGGCTCAAATAATTCTAGATCAGCCTATTCAGAAGGAGGTTTGCAAGTATGAAATTCCAAGTTTCAAACAAGGTAAAGCTCTTAACTCTTCAACTTGGCTCCTTAAGCTTGAAATTCCAAGTTTCACAAGCCTTCATCCTTTACAAGGAAAGTAATCATAAACAACCTAGTATAGCTACAGAGCAGCCCATTGATCAAGATAGCTCACTCATCATGGAGAAGATTAGAAATATAAATCCATTGCATTTAGTTTTAGAGTATTATTGATTAGAGTAGCAAAAGATTGCTCTGGAGAGGACCTTTCAAGAGGAATCTTTCAATGTTTTAGCTAATGATCTTCCTAGTTTTGTTGAAAATGATCAAGTTGTTTCAATAAGTCAAAAAGGTCGGCAAGGTGAAAAATTAAAAGAGGCTAATCATGAAGATCATTCTTTAATTTGGGTTTGTGAACTACCTTATTTCATTGAAAATGATGAAGAAGGTGTGTTTTTTAGCACACCAACAACACTTTTAGAGTGGAAAGAAGACATCAAAAAATCTAATGATTTGTTGGTTGAACATAGTCAATCAAATAGTGGAGCCTTGGATCAGGAAGAGGGGTGAAAAAGTGAGCCTGTTGTAGAGCCTAGAAATTTTGTTGAGAGCTGTTATGAGGTAAAAAACAATCCTCTTTCATCAAAATTTCATGAAGAGTTTGAAGATTTATTTCAAGATGAATTTGAGCTTTTCTACTCATGCTTAGATATTATTCCAACACCTATGGAAGATGAAAATCTTGGGAAGCAAGAGAAAAAGGTGGAAGTGAATATATTTCGAAAGGAGTTACTAGGAATGGAGCAACCTAATCAGTAGGGTGAAGAGATAACAATACATGACCAAGAAATCAGCAATAAAATTCCAAGTTTCATCCTTTCAAGAGGATTCCCTATCAAATATTTAGCCAAGAGGGGTACCAATAAGATACAACCAGTTGTCAATGTTCCTAATAATGAGTTTGCAGTTGTGGAATAGCATACCCAACTCACCTATTCATTCCAAACTAGCAGTATGCTTGATCAAACTCAAGAGGTGAGTGAGTTTGGTTATGTTCCTCAAGAAGCATTGCAACAGTTTGTGGGGTATCTTTTTGTTTCCCACTTCTTATCATTAGTTCATAAACCATGTAATGCATCCATTGTTGGTTAGAAGGGGGTATTATTTTACAAAGCCAATTAATGGGTTTGTTTGACCAACTTCTTTGTTGGTTAGAGTAGGTTAGAATAGGTTTCAGTTTAGTTTTTTCATTTTCCTCTAAGTGTTGTTTTGCATAGTTAGTTGGTTTTATTTGAGTATTTTGGTAGGTGGAATAAGATTTGAAGGTTTTATACACTATTTTGGATGAGTTACAACAGTATGCAAGACTATTTCTTAAGTCTTGTCAGGTTCCTTTTGGCTCTGTGCCTAATGGATAAGTTTAGGCAATTGGTCTAGGATGCTTAGCAGACAAGCATTTCGTAGAGGCCACCAAAAATGTTACCTAATTTTTCTTTCAGCTCAATCAGGTGGAGTTGGAACAACATTTATAACTAAAGACAAAAGGTACGCATAGAATTTCTACTAAAGTTTTCATCATTACACAAAAGATGCTATCAAATGAACTTTCAGTTTTATTATGCAAGTGTTTACAAGAGAAAAGATTGCACAAGTTTTGCATAAGATGTCTTTATTCATAATTACAAATGTATAGTGCCCCACACAAGTCATGGGAATAACTATTTCAATACAATATAAGATGTGAACTATACATTTGAAGAAAAATAAGAGCATATGAAAGGAATAGGGATATGTCATTGCCTGAATAATGAACCCCAGGGTTGAACTACTACATATTCAACTCCTCTCGCTTGGTTACTCTACAAGTTGCTTCGTTGCTTCAGAAATTCTTGTAAAGATGAGAAAAGTTGTGTTAAAGCTTGATATTCCTACTCTCCTCATATACAACATCAACAAACATATAATTTACTCTCTTATGGCATTAAATCAATTTTGTAGTCATTACTGATATCAAGGAAAAATAGAAGATAATCATCAATATCCATCAAATTTTTAGCTTCATCGATTTATCTAACATGTTTGTTCACTGTGCAAGTATAGGTGAAATTTTCATTGCTGGGTTATTTCTCATTTAGTATCATAGCATGTGGAGTAAAATGGGCTCCCACGAGGGTTGAGCCTAGCATGCTTCCCTCTTGTATTTTGAGATGGATAGGAGTGTAAACGCATCATACTTGTTAGCATTGAACAAGTACACATCACTCATGATAGTGAGCTAGTAGCTCATTGTCATAAATGACAAATATCTACTCAATTGATTCACCATGAGTAAGGAAAAAATAATTTTATGTATGGAAATAGTAACATAATGGCATAGAGTGTTATCATGCATAGCACTCATGTAAAGACTATGAAGAGGTATTCAAATGTGGGGAAAAGAATAATGAAGATACTGTATTTTGTATACAACACACAACTAGACCATGACCTAGATAAGTTCACAGTTAACACCCAAATCATTTGTGGTAGTGAAGAATTTCATGCCAATAGGGACTATGTAGGATAATGATGATATTGACTAGCCTAAAATTTTAAAATTATTATTAATTCAAGAGGTAGTAAGCTTACTATTCTAAATACAGTAACAATGTTATCATGCATAGTCAGACCCATGGTTGGGTAAGTATATAGATCGAAGCTTATATATACGGAAGAATAACATTTGCAAAGTTGATGGATACTTACACAAAAAATATTATTGTTGCATTTAGATAAAGACGGTACGAAATTTAAATAAGGTTTAATCATACATGAAGTGAAGTGAAGGATGTTCAAAAGTTAGTCCCTACTTTAATGACAATAAAGAAGTTGGGTGTAGGCCTCTAGGTTTCATAATCATCAAGCCTCATGCAGTAAGCAAGTCATAATATCAATTATACACATCACAAATATTTAATGCAGGAATTTGAGCATAGTCACAGTCCTTGGTCACGATGAAACAGGCTATAATTCATGTCACAAGATGGAGAGACAAGGTTTTATTGTATGCAGGGTCAAAACTAGAGCTCTTCGATAATCAAGACAACAGAGGTTGTTCTTCATTTCATGACTTTAGATGCAAAATTTATAAATTCTAGTCCTAGTATCATGGTGCCTATTAGCGGAGGAAGTGTTCTAAAAGTGAAAGTGAATGAACTCATTGAAAAAAGGCAGTGAGCTAAGAAAATGAGAAATCCTTTGTAAGTGCAATGAAAATCCTTGAAGGTTTTTATCTTTTCTTGCACATAACACAAAAGTACTCTAGATATTTGTAGAAAATGTGAAACTCAAAATGCAAGAATTCAAAATAGAAAATCTTCATATTGGCAATGTGTTAAGTGCCAAAAAAGAGATAGGGTTTTGGGTTCAAACCCTCAAGTTATTGTTGGAATCTATGCCTCAATTCTTACTGACAAGAAACCTCTTGAAGACAAAGTCGGTGTGACATCATGAATATCTAGCCGACTAACTGTTCTGAAAGTTCTAAAATGTTCATGTCGTTGTGATAGGGTCAATGTCTTGCCGACAAGTCTATCGCTGTGACTTTCGGCATTCGGCATGACCTTTTAGCGAATGGATTTCTTCGGGGCGACAGTGTGTTCTTATCAGGCATTGGGGCGACTTGGCTGAAGAAGTCTATTGTCGGTATGTGGTCTCACCGATTTGGAATGTCTCATCGATAGTATGGCTCTATCGGTGAAACATGGGTTTCGGTAAGATGTCTCCACGAGTAAGAAAGGTCACGCCGACAGGAGATGTCACATGGTCTTCGCGGTGACAAAAGACTTCGCTGGGAAGTCTCAGCAACTTGGTTAAGTTACGCTGACAGATAGTATCCTCATGGTCTTCGCGGTGACAAAAGACTTCGCTGGGAAGTCTTAGCGAAAGTCATAAGTCACACCAACAGAATGTCTTCGAGTTAACCTTGGGCGCTCGGAGAAACGTCTTGGCGAAGGGCTTATGTCTTGCCGACTCGGTAAGACATGTTGGAGCTTGATGAAATGTCACAGAGAAATTCTTGAGTCTTGCCAATAGTTAGTCTTTGGTAAGACTTAGGTAGCTCGGAGAAAGGTCACGGCGATAGACAAAGGTCTTGGTGACAGTGTGACTTTCGGTGGAAGCTTTGTTTCGGTATGACGTCTCACCGAAATCGTGGGGTCTTGCCGATAGGTGAAAGGCTTTAGAGTAACATAAGGTTGTCGGCAGAAAGTCTTGGCGAGATCGGTATGTCTTGCCGAAAGGACTAACTCATCACTGTGACTGAAGACTTTGATATGAGTCTCTCTGAAAAGAAAATGTCTCACTGAATGGAAATCTCATCGGTGTGACTTGTGAACTCAACATGAGGTCTTGGCAAAGACGAAATGTCTTGCCGATGAAATGTCTAATCGCTATGACTTATGCATTCGATATGAGTCTCGCCGATAAGGAAAACCTTTGCCGATAGGAATAAAATGGACATCAATGGTTTCGGTATAACTTATTTGTTGTCTTGCCGAATGCTAGAGACTTAAAGCCGATATCGATAAAGGAACTTTGTGGCATCGGGGAGACACTGTGAGTGTCTCACCAATATGCCAACAAAGTTGAATGCTCTTGAACAGTCTGACCATCCTATGTGGAGCATCGTGGACCAATCACAGGAAGCAATTTTCAAACATGATGATGGTTGATTTTATGCATCAGTTGTAATGCTAGAAAAATAGCATGCAGGGAAAAATCAAGGCTCGAATGGAAATTGTCTATGGTTGGCAATGGCAGATAAGGATGTACAGCAGGAAAAATCAGAATATGTTAAATAAAGGCAAAATGATTCTGATCAATAATGATGAGTTGTTGAGTGAGCATTTGTCTATAACTGATGAACAATGAATAAAGCTACAGAAAAATAACTAGAGAGCTGGATCTCTAAATTGTATGTAATGATTTTGTTACTGTAATACAAAGTGATTTAGCTTGGTGTGGTGGTTTTTTTCCCTTAAGAGTTTCCCACGTAAATCTGTTGTTCATTGTCTTTGTGTATTTGCTCTATTTCTATAAATCTTTCATGTGTGTCTTAATTGGACTGTAATTTGAAAAATTAAAAGCACTGCACTGCATTCTTCCCTATGGATTTGACATTAGGAAAGTGTTTCTGCACCTCTACTTTCCTTACAAGTGGTATCAGAGCCTGGCCAGTTGTGTTGTCCTTGTGAGTGGGTTGGGTTTTTTGTGTTAAATCCTTTTCAGTGGGAGTCTAGTAGAGGTATGTTAATTTAATTGCAAATTGAGATGGTGAGCACATCCAGTAGGATGGAAATAGAGAAATTCAATGGTAGAAATTTTGAGTTGTGGAAACTCAAAATGGAAGATATGTTAGTTGATCGAGATCTTTGGACTGTTGTGTCTGGAACAATACCTCAAGGCATGAAGCAAGAGGATTGGGACCTGGCAGATAGAAAGTCTAAGGGGCTGATAAGGCTCTATTTGGCAGACTCTGTTCTTCTGAATGTGCATGAAGAAAATACTGCCTCTTCCTTGTGGAAAAGACTGGCATCCATTTATCAAGGCAAGTCCTTGGTGAACAAGTTGTTCTTGAGGAAGAAGTTGTATTCTTTGAGAATGCAGGAAGGAGGATCTATTGCTGATCACTTAAATGATTTCAACATGTTGATTGCTCAGTTAACATATGTTGGTGTGAAGATAGAAGATGAAGATCGTTGCATGCTATTGTTGTGTTCTTTGCCAAATTCTTGGGATCATCTGGTGATGGCTATTGGGAGTACGACATCCACTTTCAAGATGGAAGATGTTGTTGCTTCTCTGTTATCAGAAGAGGTGAGAAGAAAATATTTTGAGATGGCAAAGGAGGCTCTGGCTGTCAGAGGTAGACCAAAGGAGAAAGGTAAGAAGAAGGACAAGAAGTCCAGATCAAAATCAAAAGGGAGATCTAAGTCTCCTGGCAAGAAGTCAAAGGTGAAGTGTTGGAACTGTGGAAAACCTAGTCATGTCCAAAGAAATTGCAAGGAGGAGAAAAAGAAGAAGAACTCTTTTGGAAATGATTCTTCTCAGAGTGATGCAGATGCCTTCATTGCAGCATTGGCTACACGGGCATCCGATGATGTCTATATAATTGATTCTGGAGCATCTTTCCACATGACATCTCATAGAGAATGGTTCACGAAGTATGAAAAATACAATGGTGGAAAGGTGTACTTGGAAAGTGACTCATCTTTGGAAATTTTTGGTCGTGGAAGAGTCAAAATTCAATTCCCTAATGGAAGAGTGAAGGGAATCAATGATGTGATGCATATACCAGGTCTGGCTCAGAATCTACTTTCTGTAAGTAAGCTGAGTGATATTGAAGTGCAAGTCGCGTTCTCTGGAAATGGCTGCAAGATGACTAGAGGCTCTATGGTGCTGGCTAGGGGTGCTCGAATTGGTACCTTGTACAAGTTGGATGCACAAACTATACAATGCAATAGTGTCTCTACAAAGTCACTTAAGGCTGCTCCTGGAGAAAAGAAGGAAAACATTCCTGATGGAGTAAATGCCATGGAGGTTAAACTTCCAGCAGAAAAGACTATGCTCTGGCATCATAGGCTTGGCCACATTGGTGAGAAAGGTTTTAAAACCTTGAAAAATAAAAACCCGGTAGAAGGGCTTGAAGATTGTAACCTTGAATTTGATTTCGTGAACATTGCATATATGGAAAGCAGCACCATGTTTCATTTTATTCCAGTCCTCACAAAACTTCTAGTTTACTTGATTATATACATTCTGATGTGTTTGGACCAGTGAATTTTCCTTCTTTTTCTAAATCAAGATACTATGTGTCGTTTGTTGATGATTATTCAAGAAGGGCATTTGTATATTTTTTAAAAAGTAAATCAGAAGTGTTCAGTCAGTTTAAGGAATTTAAAATCTTGTAGAAAATCAAACTGGTAGAAAAATAAAATGTTTAAGGACTGGCAATGGCAGTGAGTCCTGTTCAGATGAATTCGAAAGGTACTGTAAAGATCATGGGATCAAAAGACACAAGACTACACCTTACACTCCACAATAAAATGGATTTGTTGAAAGGTTCAACAGGACAATAATGGAAAGAGCACGAAGTATGTTGAGCAGTGCTGGCTTGGAGGAGAAATTTTGGGCTAAAGCAGTCTCTATAGCATGTTACTTGGTAAATCACTCTCCTAACTCTGCTCTTGTTGAGAAGACACCTTTGGAAGCATGGTCTAGAAAGAAGCCCTCTCTAATACATATTTGTGTCTTTGGCTGTGAGGCATATGCATATGTGCCATTTGAAAAAAGATCCAAGTTAGAAAACAAAGCTATAAAGTGTATATGTTTATAGGCTATAGTGGTGGCATAAAAGGATACAAGCTTTGGAATCTTGAGACTGAGAAGGTTTTGCACAGCAGAAGCATTATCTTTCATGAGCTGAAACCTTCTACTTGGATCTGCAGTTAGAGAAGAAATAAGAAAATGAAAAGGATGTAGCAGCAATTCCTCAGACACCAGATAAAAAGGAATTGAAAAATCAAAATGTACCTGATATTGAGGAGAGCTCAAGTAGGTATGAAAGTTCTGATGAAGATGAAGAACCACCTTAGCCTCAGCCTGTGAGGAGGTCAACTCATGAAATAAAGCAACCTGATAGGTATGGGTTTTCTTTAATTGAGTCTACTTGTGCCTATGCTTTAATTTCTAGCACTGATGAACCTAGGACTGTGAAAGAGGAATTTAAAATGTCTGATTCAAACTCTTGGTTGGAAGCCATGAACGAAGAGATGGCATCATTAGACAAGAATGATACCTGGAGTTGGTGCCATTGCCTAAAGGCAGAAAAGTTGTAGGCTACAAATGGATATTCAAAAAGAAAGTTGGTCTGGATGGGAGTGTAGAAAAATATAAAGCAAGGCTAGTTGCGAAAGGGTATTCCAGGTAGAAAGAATTGATTATGGAGAAATCTTTTCTCCTATAGCTAAGCTGACATCTATTAGATTTCTTTTGTCACTTGCAGCATCATATGACTTAGAAAGAGGATGGATGTGAAGACAGCATTTCTTCATGGTGATCTTGAAGAAGAAATTTATGTCCCAGCCGGAGCACTTTGTGGAAAAAGGTAAAGAAAGACTAGTTTGCAAATTAAAGAAATCTTTGTATGGTTTAAAAAAGTCTCCTAGAATGTGGTACCAAAAGTTTGACACGTTTGTTTTGTCATTGGGATTTGTAAGATCAAAATGTGATCACTGTGTGTATTACAAAGCTGAAAGTGATCAAATTCTTATTATTGCTCTATATGTTGATGATATGTTGTTTATAGGCAATAGTAAGCTAATGATCTCTGATCTTAAGTCTCAATTGTCTGCAAAGTTTGAAATGAAAGATCTTGGTGCAGCAGGGTATATTCTGGGAATGGAAATAACCAGGGACGGGAAGAATAGAAAACTTTTGCTCAGTCAAAGTATATCATGACTGTTCTAGAGAGATTTTGTATGACTGAAAGCAGCTAGTTGTTCCAGTTACACAGAGAACGAAGCTATCTATTGAGGATTGTCCAAAATCTTCTTCTGAGATGGAGGACATGACCAGTGTGCCTTATGCAAGTGCAGTTGGCAATCTCATGTATGTTATGGTCTATACAAGGCCAGACATTGCCCAAGCAGTGGGAGTTCTTAGTCGGTTTATGGCTAATCCTGGAAGAACACATTGGGATGCTCTGAAGAGAGTGTTTAGATATATGAAGGGTACTTCAAACTATGCTTTGTGTTACCATGGTAATTTTTTTGAATCACACAAGACTCTCAACATTCAAGGTTATGTGGATTATGATTGGGTAGGGGACATTGACAGCAAAAGATCCACTAGTGGATATATTTTCATGATGAATAGTGGTGCAGTGAGTTGGATGAGCAAACGGAAAGTTGTAGTCGCTTTGTCTACTACAGAGGCAGAATACATGGCAACCACACATGCTTGTAAAGAAGCAATCTGGTTAAAACATTTTTTTTCTAACATTGGCTTTGATGCAGAAAAGATTACTATCTACTATGATAGCTAGAGTGCTATATGTTTGGCAAAGAATCCTACTTTCCATGCCAGGACGAAACATATAGATGTACAATATCATTTTGTACGAGATATGGTGGAGGATGGGAAGGTCTCTTTGGAGAAAGTGGATACTCTAGAGAATGTTGTAGATGCATTGATGAAGCCTATGAGCACAAACAAGTTCAGTTGGTGTGAAAATTCGATGGGCCTCTTGGCCCATGAATCTCAGTAGTTTTATGATGTTTTGGAGGTGTCAGTAAGATCTTCGTCAAGTGGGAGCTTGTTGGAATCTGTGCCTCAATTCTTAATGACAAGAAACCTCTTGAAGACAAAGTCAGTGTGACATCATGAATGTCTGGCTGACTAACTGTTCTGAAAGTTCTAAAATGTTCATGTCACTGTGACAAGGTCAATGTCTTGCCGACAAATCTATCGCTATGACTTTCGGCATTCGGCATGACCTTTTGGCGAATGGATTTCTTCGAGCGACAGTGTGTTCTTATCGAGTGTCTGGGAGACTTGGCCAAAGAAGTCTATTGTTGATATGTGGTCTCACCGACTTGGAATGTCTCATAGATAGTATGGCTCTATCGGTAAAACATGGGTTTTGGTAAGATGTCTCTGCAAGTAAGAAAGGTCACGCCGACGGGAGATGTCACATGGTCTTCGCGGTGACAAAATACTTCGCTGGGAAGTCTTGCGACTTGGTTAAGTTACACCGACAGATAGTATCCTCGTGGTCTTCACGGTGACAAAAGACTTCACTAGAAAGTCTTAGCAAAAGTCATAAGTCACGCCAACAGAATGTCTTCGGGTTAACCTTGGGCGCTCGGAGAAACGTCTTGGCGAAGGGCTTATGTCTTGCCGACTCGGTAAGACATGTTGGAGCTTGATGAAATGTCATAGCGAAAGTCTTGAGTCTTGCTGATAGTTAGTCTTTGGTAAGACTTAGGTAGCTCGAAGAAAGGTCACGGCAATAGACACAAGTCTTGGAAACAGTGTGACTTTTGGTGGAAGCTTTGTTTCGGTATGACGTCTCACCAAAACCGTGGGGTCTTGCCGATAGGTGAAAGGCTTCAGAGTAACATAAGGTTGTCGGCAGAAAGTCTTGGCGAGATCGGTATGTCTTGCCGAAAGGACTAACTCATCATTGTGACTGAAGACTTCGATATGAGCCTCTCTGAAAAGCGAATGTCTCACCGAATGGAAATCTCATTGGTGTGACTTGTGAACTCGACATGAGGTCTTGGCGAAGATGAAATGTCTTGCTGATGAAATGTCTGATCGCTATGACTTGTGCATTCAATATGAGTCTCGCCGATAAGGGAAACCTTTGCCGATAGGAACAAAATGGACATCTATGGTTTCAGTATAACTTCTTTGTTGTCTTGCCGAATGCTAGAGACTTAAAGCCAATATCGATAGAGGAACTTTGTGGCATCGGGGAGACACTGTGAGTGTCTCACCGATATGCCAAAAAAGTTGAACGCTCTTGACCAGTCTAACCATCCTATGTGGAGCATCGTGGACCAATCACAGGAAGCAGTTTTCAAACATGATGACGATTGATTTTATGCATCAGTTGCAACACTAGAAAAATAGCATGCAGGGAAAAATCAAGGCTCGAATGGAAATTGTCTATGGTTTTCAATGGCAGATAAGGATGTACAGCAGGAAAAATCAGAATATGTTAAATAAAGGAAAAATGATTCTGATCAATAACGATGAGTTGTTGAGTGAGCATTTGTCTGTAACTGATGAACAGTGAATAAAGCTACAGAAAAATAACCAAAGAGTTGGATCTCTGAATTGTATGTAATGATTTTGTTACTGTAATACAAAGTGATTCAGCTTGGCGTGGTGGGTTTTTTCCCTTAAGGGTTTCCCACGTAAATCTGTTGTTCATTGTCTTTGTGTATTTTCTCTATTTCTATAAATCTTTCATGTGTGTCTTAATTGGACTGTAATTTGAAAAATTAAAAGCACTGCACTACATTCTTCCCTGTGGATTTGACATTAGGAAAGTGTTTCTGCACCTCTGCTTTCCTTACAGTTACCTACATGTGAAATATCAATGGCCGAGACAAATAATAAGGAGGTTTCTTCAGTTTTATTCTCTAGAGGATCAAAAGAACATAAAAAAAAATATTCATGGAGGAAATGAGTGAAACCACAACAATAAAAGGAGAAGATTATATCATTAGAAAAGGACAAGTACAAAGAAATGAGAAGCAATTTTTTTTCTTCTTTGCAAAAATAGAGAGCAGAACTTTTGTCATTTCTTCCACAAAGATAAAAGAATGAGGAAAGACACATAAAGATAAAGATTTCCTACCATTTTCTACTCAAATAGAGCTCGAAACAAGTAATGTATTTGCAAATAATAATGGAAAAATTGCAATGTGTATATAGACAGAGCTTACCCAACTTGGCTTCAACACATAGATCTGCATATGAAAGCTCTAGAAAACCCTTCAGAGACTCCATGAAAGCTCGGGTTCAAATCATAGCGGTGCCCTCAACAGAGTGCAAAGTAAAAATGAAATGTGAAATGTGCTTTGGCCATGGGATTCCTTAGGGTTACTTTTTTCCCTAAAGTTGGTCAATAAAACAATTGGCATTTTTCTTTTGTTTTAAAAATATTTCATTCATAAACTAATACCCACTTGTGTAAAATGTTAAATTCTTTATGCCTTGTGTTTCCCTTTTGCATAATTTTCAAAGTATAACTTTTCAAGACAAGGTTGAGCCAAGTGTCCCCTTTATTCTTGCAAGAGTTAAAATCTGATTTGGAATGTAAAGAATTTTATGGAGTGATGAGTTATAAATCACTTTATTAATTGTTAGAGTTGAGACATAGCTCTGATACCATGTTAGAATTGGCTATGGCTGCCAAGACCTTGAGGCCAAATGGAAACCATAAAGAAAGAGAGAATGGAATGTGACAAGAATAAACTATATTCTCATCAATATGATTTAATGATATGATTGTTTGTGATGTACAATGTAGTAGAGACAACTTGGTTATATAGCCAAGGTCAGATACAAGATGTCATAGGATTATGACAAGTGTCTTAGTCATATGACATGAGCCAACTAATCACACTTACCTAGGTTCACATGTGTTACAAGTCAAAAGATAAGATAACAACTAATGACAACTAACACCTTCTAGAAAGGTTCCTTCCTATGACCTCAGTAAACTAAACATGTGTAAATAAGTCCCCTAGTAATGAATTAACTAGGGACAAGACTTTATTTACACCAACACCCCCCTTAAGTGCAACTTAGGGAGTAGTAGATTATTATGCAAATTAAACAAAGATGGGTCCCAACTACTAGGAAATGTTAGGTACCCATGTACATATGTAAATGAAATGAAATCTCTCACAAATGGAGAAAAGGAGAGAACCCAGTGGGACAAAACTCCTCCCCAAAAGAGAGATAAAAATAGAAATGCTCTCAATGATGAATGAGAAGGTAAAAATCCCATGTGAGGAAAAATACCCCCCATAAGAGAGAAGAAGAAGAGAGACAAGGCAGCCCCCCCTCAATGTTGAGTCTCCTGCAATGATGGTATAAGCTCAACATTGAATGTTGAAGATGTTCCAATCTTTCCAAACAATGTTCCTCCCCTTAGGAAGAAACAAAACCATGAATGTATGCAGGATGTTAGGAATATGAATAATGTGTGATGATATCTCTAAAGCATGCTCAAGTTGTCTCCATGTTGATTTCGAAAGCTGACACACTCCAAAAAGGCATTCTAGGCCACATTGCTGAAGAGGACAATCCAACATCTAGTAGAAATGAATGTAGAACATGATCCAAAGACAAGGATATCCCCTCTGAAGACAAAGAAGTCTCCCCCAAAATTTATCCAAAAGTATCCACAGTCACGTCAAACTGCAAAGAATGATCATGTAGAGATTGAACAAGAGGGTCAAGGTGTTCCCTCACAACAACTAAAGAAGGTTCTTCTCCATAAAAGAAAAGATGAATGTTATCAATGATGTCCCCCAAATCTACAAGATAAGACTCCACAAACAAGTCTAAAATACCTATCAAGAAGCCATCCAAAGTAACCAAATCTGAAAGATAATGTAGATCCTGTTGCACTGAATCACAAGGAGCCAAAATTGTAGAATCACAAGTATCCTAAAGTACAACAATAGATGGAGGAGATGAAATGCATGACTCAAGAACTAGATCTAATGTGAGAATTCCCAAGTTCAATAATCCAAATGTCTCCTATGAATCATAGTTTATATGATCAATAGTTGAAGGAACAATGTCACCATCAGAAGAAAAATATGCAAAGGTATACAACCGAGATGAATGATCAAACACCCCAATAGCAATAATCTCTCTATTCTCCAAGTCTCAAATGATGACTAAATTAGGAGTGAACTCCATAGTTCTCCCATCTACACCATGTGTAATTTGATATATGGAAAGAACATTGTTCATCAAATGAGGAACACACAAAACATCCTAAAAAGTGTTGCCCCCAAAACTAATAGATCCCTTCCCCAATTGCACTCATGTATGTATTGTTTCCCATCAAGATAGGAGACATAGTACAAGGTTTAAATGAAGAAAAGATGGACTACGAAGATGCCATATGATGAGATGCTCCTAAATCTAGAAGCCATTTCCCTAATCTTGGACCTGAAAGAGCACAAAGAACTTGTCCTTTATTTCCTAATTTAGATGCTTGACCTTTGTTCATTTTAGACTGTTTTGAAGGAGGAGGAGGTGATTCAAACATTCTAGAAGGAAAATCAATGTGATTCTTTTTGAGAATATGTTTCAACTCATCAATATCCTTCTTATAACAATAATTTCTTCATGTCCATCCTTCTTGCAATATGCACAAAAAGGCCTCTCCTTCTTAGATGATTCCCCTTTAGAAGAGTATTTTTTCTTTGCTTGATCTAAATATGGATTATTCTTTGCTTTCTTTTGTTTCTTATTTGATTCTAATTCTTTCACCTGACTAACCAACAATGCTTGATATTTAGAAGTCTTGATGAGACCCATTGAGATAAGTTTTTGTTGCTCATGTATCAACATCTCAGAAAATAATGCAAATGAAGGTGTAGTATATGCAGACCCCATAGTCAATCTATGAGTATGAAAGCTAGAAACAAAAGAAGCATAATCAGGACAAAGTTTGTTCATTGTATTGTAGACCAACTAAATGTCCTTATCAATTCCACATGCTTTACATTGCTCTCTTAGATCATTAACCTTAGTGATGAAGTCTTGGATGTTTTCAAAGTTCTTAGGATCAAGATCCATCAAATCATTATCAATTTGATAGCCTCTTACTTCATCTATAGTACTATACAATGTTTTCAATTTGTCCCAAGCTTCATGAGAATTTTTACATGATTCAATTTGGAACAACAAATCTTGAGAAACTAGTCTTCAAAGACATCCAAGAGCTTTGGTATATTTAATCATCCATTTTAACTTTTTACCTATATTTTTAGGTTTAGGTGCCTTATCTTCAACATATAGAGTGTGACCTTCTATCATTAGAATACTCCTTGCATTTTGATGCCATGTTCAATAATGATATGATGTGAGCAAAGGAACCTTAGAATGATCCATGAGAAACAAGAGATCAAAATCAAACAAATCAAAACAATGCACCAAACCCCCCCCACAAATCATTCAATCAAGAAACCCCCCAAGAAATATCTGATTTGGCACTTTATATTTAGTGCGTTTACAGTTGCTAGATACCAAAAACAAGCTAGACTTGATTTTAGTGCTTATAGATGCCAAAATAGGCCACAAAATTAGGTAAAAGTTTTGGTAAAAAATGATATCAATTTGATCATACCACTGAAAAGTAAACAAAAAATTATGCACTTTCAAAAAAAATTGCACACAAAAATGTTACCATAGGAACAAGATATGAGCTCCCAAAGTTTCTAAAATGAGGACGAAGAGGAAACACCTGTGAGAATCTAAAAATTCTAGAAAAAATAGGCATCAAAACCAAAAATTGATTGCACCACTATGAAGAGCGCCAAAAATTAGCCAAAATAAAAAAAAAATGCTCAAAAAGGAGTCAAAATGACTGAGTTATGAGCCTCTGAACTTAGATTGCAAATTCAAAAAAGCCCAACTGTGGGGGGGGCATTTTTTTAGAAAATGATGATGTTGTGCTGATGTTAACAACTTCCAAGCTTAAAATTGATGGCCTACAGCCCGTCACAAAAGAATATACCCTTCCAACCACATGGAATATTCTTTGCACAAAATCTATGAAAGTATTAGAATATTCTAATCGCTGTCAGGGGAATCTTCAGAATCGTCGACAAATCTTCCTACTATTGACCTGTCGCCGATTGAAGGATTTTCAATAGATTAATTTCAATGGGAAAAATATTCACTCCCAAAGAATATGCTGAAATTGGTTGATTAATTTTGACGTTTGCAAGCCCATTGGGATCTTTGACAGGAAGAATACACTGTTGATGGAATTTTCTGGTCATTGATTTTTATGTGCAGTGCCCAAACTTTTATTAAGCACTTCTGGTAGATAGTGGGGGCTATGGAGGCCGAGTGGCCCACCTAGTGGCTACCACGTGGCGGGTGGTGGGGCCACCAATACAGCTACGAGTACTGTAGAGTACACTACGTACTCTACGTACTCGCAGATCTCTTTTGAATTTTTTTTTATTTTTAAAAAAACATTTTACAATTGATTTGATTTGCAAGAATTTAATCGAAAAATCTAATTTTTCAAAAAAAAAAAATCAAAAATATTTAACCAATTAAATAATATTTTTTTGCAAATTGTACCATCGTATTTATGACGATTTGGGGGTCGTATGACTCCTTGAGCAAATTTTTTTTGCCTCATTGGACAATTGCTTCAATTTGGGTGATTTGGAAATCAATCTGAGGGTTTTTGGCCCTTTTGGGCACGATGGAAAGGTCGGATTTGACCCAAAATGCTCCAAAAATGCAACTACCTTTTGGATCTAGCAACCACTCTTTAGCTTCAAACCCTCATAGATTTGGCCTCATGTGTCTGATTTGGACAAAACAAAAGGAAAAATCAACTTTCTCAAACCTTTCAGATGCAATGGTGAGCTTAGATTTGCACCATCAAGCTTTGTTTTAAGCTTGCAATAAAGAGACAAAAAAGGAACAACCCCAAATCTGGTATCTCTCTTCAAAAAAGACTCTCCAATGGCACCCAACCTGCTCTGATACCATGTTAGAGCTGACATATAGCTCTAATACCATGTTAGAATTGGCTATGGCTGCCAAGACCTTGAGGCTAAATGGAAAGCACGAAGAAAGAAAGAATGGAATGTGACAAGAATAAACTATATTCTCATCAATATGATTCAATGATATGATTGTTTGTGATGTAAAATGTAGTAGATACCCCTTGGTTATATAGCCAAGGTGAGATACTGTAAGTAAAGCTAAGGTGCAGAAACAACTCTCCTAATGTCAAAACCTTAGGGAAGAATGCAGAGACTCTTTTAAAATGTTTACTATTACAGTCCAATTAAGATGCACTTGAAACAGATAACAGAAACAGAGAAATATACACACACATATGAACACTAGATTTATGTGGGAAAACCCTTATGTGAGAAAAACCCACCACACCAAGAGAAGTCACTTTGTATTACAGCAATAAAGATTACATTCAGAGTTCTAACTTATCTTTCTAATGTCAGTTTACAGCAACATTCACCATGGATAACCTTGTTACAAAACATTCACGTTATAGTCTTCACAGAATAGAATTCATCACTAATCATACAATTACACAACAATTTGTTGATCCATCAAACTAGTCAACATCTACAATTCCAAACTATATTCATGTCATCACTGGTCTGTCGAGCTTCCTCTTAGAACTGCCACAACGGTCCAACTGATAGTGGTTCCCATTCGGCTCCTCCTATTGGTCCAACACAAGCCACGTAGATGGTCATCGCTTGGTCAAAGGAATTTTAACTTTGTTGGCATATCGGTGAGACACTAACAGTGTCTCCCCGATGCCACAAATTCTTCACTATCGATTTCACCAAGAGTCATTTCCATCGGCAAGAGGTTTTACCAAGCTCACAAGTTGCATCGACTTCAGTTTTCCTTTCAGCAAGACTATCGCTCTCACCAAGACATCCCAACGGTCCTTCTTATGTTACACCGAAGCATCCAATAGTCGATGAGACTTATCGCTTTCACCAGGAGATTATACCGAAGTTCAAAGTTACTCTAAAGTTTTCATCTATCGCCAAGACATATCGCTATCGATGAAACATCATACCGAAGCTCTAAGACTTTCTCCGAAGTGATCAACAGTCGGCAAGACTAACGTTCATTGCTGAGACTTCACTTCAAGGTCTTTATGTTACATCGAGCACTGAGTGGTCGGCAAGACTTACTATTCTCACTAAGACATTACTTTGAATACTCACAAGTCATACCGAGCACCACTAGTCACCAGGAGTCTCACCGAGAATAAACTATAACATCGGCGAGACATTAACACATCACCCAAACTTCATAACGAAACATTCATGTTACCCCAATGAACATCGGAAAGAGAAACACATGTTGCCAAGAGTTCATAGCGAAGTCACATGCCACACTGAAGACTCCTAAGTGTAACCGTTCGGCAAGACATTCACACATCGGTAAGACTTCTTACCAAACACCCAAGACTCTCCCCAAAAGTTTCAATAGAAAGCATTGTCGGTGAGACATATTACTTTCGATAAGACTTCTCACCGAGCTGCCATAGGTTATCCTGATGACTCCAATGTATACGCATTCAACAAGACTTCTGCAAGGTCATAGCAACCTATTCAAAACATAAGATCCAAAGCTGCTAGTCGGCTAGACCCAAAGCATGTCACACCGACTTGGCTCCAAAAGAGGTTTCAACCTATGGGATTGAGGCACATATTTCTAACAATCTCCCACTTGACGAAGATCACATAGGCACCTCCAGAGCACAACAAAACTTACTGGAAATCATGGGCACTAAGGCCCATTGAACTGGCACACCACCTGAACTTGTTTGTGCTCATTGGCTTCATCAATGCATCTGCAACATTCTCCAAAGTATCAATTTTTTCCAAAATGACCTTTCCTTCCTCCACCATATCCCATACAAAATGATACTGTACATCTATATGTTTCGTCCTGGCATGGAAAGTAGGATTCTTTGCCAGACAAATTGCACTCTAAATGTCACAAAAAATAGTTATTTTCCCTGCATCAAAACCAATGTTAGAACAAAAACGTTTCAACCAAACTGCTTCTTTACAAGCATGTGTAGCTGCCATATATTTAGCCTCTGTAGTGGACAAACTGACTATAGCCTGCCACTTACTCATCCAACTCACTGCACCACCATTCATCATGAAAATGTATCCACTGGTGGATCTCCTGCTGTCAATGTCCCCTGCCCAATCAGAATCCACAAAGCCTCGAATACTGAGATTCCTCTGTGATTCAACCAAGTTCCCATGGTAACACAAAGCAAAATCTGAATTTCCCTTCAAATATTTGAAAACTCTCTTTATAGCATCCCAATGTGTCCTTCCAGGATTAGCCATAAATTGACTAAGAAATCCCACTTTTTTGGGCAATGTTTGGCCTTGTATAGACCATTGCATACATGAGACCATCAGCCACACTATCATAGGGTACACTGGTCATGTCCTCCATCTCAGTAGGATATTTTGGACAATCTTCAACAGATAGCTTCGTTCCTTGCAAGACTGGAACAACTAGCTGCTTGCAATCATTCATGAAAAATATCTCTAGAACAGTCCTGATATACTTACTCTGACTGAGCCAAAGTTTTCTATACTTCTTGTCCCTGGTTATCTCCATCCCTAGAATATACCTTGCTGCACCAAGATCTTTCATTTCGAACTTAGCAGACAACTGAGACTTAAGATCATAAATCATTAGTTTACTATTGCCTATGAACAACATATCATCAACATAGAGAGCAATAATAAGCACTCGATCACTTTCAGCTTTATAATAGACACAATGATCAGATTTAGATCTCACAAATCCCAAAGACAATACAAAAGTATCAAATTTTTGGTACCACATTCTAGGTGACTGCTTTAACCCATACAGAGATTTCTTCAACTTGCATACCAGTTTTTCTTTACCTTTTTCAACAAAGTGCTTAGGCTGGGACATATAGATTTCTTCTTCAAGATCACCATGAAGAAATTTTGTCTTCACATCCATCTATTCGATCTCTAAGTCATATGCTGCTACAAGTGACAAAAGAAATCTAATAGATGTCAGCTTCCCTACAGGAGAAGAAATCTCCCCATAATCAATTCCCTCTACCTGGGAATATCCCTTTGCAACCAACCTCGCCTTGTACTTTTCTACACTACTATCCAGACCAATCTTCTTCTTAAATACCCATTTGCAGCCCACAACTTTTCTGCCTTTAGGCAAGGGCACCAAACTCCAGGTATCATTCTTCTCTAATGATGCCATCTCTTCATTCATGGCTTCCAACCAAGAGTCTGAATCAAACATTTTAGTTGCCTATTTTACAGTCCTAGGCTCATCAGTGCTAGAAATCAAAGCATAGGCACAAGTAGAATCTATCAAGGAGAACCCATACCTATCAAGTTGTTTTCTTTCATAGGTTGACCTCCTCACTGGCTAAGGCTGAGATTGTTCTTCTTTCGAACTTTCAGAACTGCTTGAGCTCTCCTCAGTTTTAGGTACATTTTGAATTTTCAATTCCTCTTTCTCTGGTGTCAGAGGAATTACAACTACATCCTTATTGTTTTCATACTTTGTCTCTGACTGCAGATCCAAGGTAGAAGGCTTCAGCTCACGAAAGATTACACTGTTGTTGTATACAACCTTCTCTATATCAGGATTCCAAAGCTTGTATCCTTTTATGCCAACACTATAACTAATAAAAACACATTTGACAGTCTTGTTCTCCAACTTAGATCTTTTCTCATTCGGCACATATGCATATGCTTCACAGCCAAAGACTCGAATATCTCTAAGAGAGGGCTTCTTACCAGACCACGCTTCCAAAGGCATTTTCTCAACAAGAGCAGAGTTTGGAGAATGATTTATTAGGTAACATGCAGTAGATACAGCCTCAGCCCAAAACTTCTCCTCCAAGCCAGCACTACTAAGCATACTTTGTGCTCTCTCCATCAATGTCCTATTGAACCTTTCTGCAACTCCATTTTGTTTTGGAGTATAAGGTGTAGTCTTATGTCTTTTAATCCCATGGTCTTTATAGTATCTTTCAAATTCATCAGAACAAAATTCACCGCCATTATCAGTCTTTAAGCATTTTATTTTTCTACCAGTCTGATTTTCTACAAGATTCTTAAATTCCTTAAATCGACTTAGCACTTTTGATTTACTTTTCAAAAAATATACAAATGCTCTTCTTGAATAATCATCAATAAACGAAACATAGTATCTTGATTTAGAAAAAGAAGGAACATTCACTAGACCAAACACATCCGAATGAATATAATCTAGCAAACCAAAAGATTTGTGAGGACTATCATAAAAAGAAACACGATGTTGTTTTTTATATATACAATTTTCACATAATTCAAATTCAAGATTACAATCATCAATCCCCTCAACCAAGTTTTTATTCTTCAAGGTTTTTAAACCTTTTTCCCCAATGTGGCCTAACCTATGATGCCAAAGCATAGTCTTTTATGCTAGAAGTTTTACTTCCATAGAGTTTACACAATTAGGAACATTTCCCTCTTTACCTCCATGAGTAGATTTATGTGACTTTACAGAGACACTATTACATTGAACAGCCTGTGTATCCAGCTTGTACAGGGTACCAATTCGAGCACCTCTAGCCAGCGCCATAGAGCCTCTAGTCATCTTGTAGCCATTTCCAGAGAACGTGACTTGTACTCCAATATCATTCAACTTACTAACAGACAGTAGATTTCGAGCCAGACCTGGTATGTGCATAACATCCTTGATCCCCTTCACTCTGACATCGGGGAATTGGATTCTAACTCTTCCACGGCCAACAATTTCCAAAGATGAATCACTTGCTAAATAAACCTTTCCACCATCGCATTCTTCATACTTTGTGAACTAGTCTCTATGAGATGTCATGTGAAAAGATGTTCCAGAATCAATCAGCCAGACATCATCTAATGCCTGTGTAGCCAAGGCAGCAATGAAGGCATCCGAATCACCTTGAGAAGAATCATTATCAAAAGAGTACTTCTTCTTTTTCTCCTCTTTACAATCCTTTCAGACATAACTAGGTTGCCCACAATTCCAGCATTTCACCTTGGACTTCTTTCCAGGAGACTTTGATCCCCCCTCTGATTTTGATTTCGATTTCTTATCCTTCTTCTTGCCTTTCTCTTTTGACCTTCCTCTAACAGCAAGGGCCTCCTTCATCATCTTAGAATATTTCCTTATCATCTCTTCTGATAGCAAAGAACCAACAACATCATCCATCTTGAAACTAGATGTTGTACTCCCAATAGCCATCACTAGATGATCCCAAGAGTCTGGAAAAGAACACAATAGAAGCATACAGCGATCCTCTTCTTCAATTTTTACACCAACAGATGTTAATTGAGTAATCAACATATTAAATGTGTTCAAATGATCAGCTACAGACCATCCTTCCTCCATTCTCAAACTATATAGCTTCTTCCTTAGGAACAGTTTATTCACCAAGAACTTCCCCTGATAAATAGACATCAGTTTCTTCCACAAGAAAGATGCAGTCTTCTCTTCATGCACATTCAGAAGTACGGAGTCTACCAAACAGAGCCTTATCAACCCTTTAGACTTTCTATCTGCAAGGTCCCAATCTTCTTGCTTCATGCTTGTAGGTTTAGTTCCAAACACTGTAAGCCACAGATCATGATCAACTAAAAGATCCTCCATTTTGAGTTTCCACAACTCAAAATTGTTGCCATTGAATTTCTCTATTTCAATCTTTCCTAACATGCTAGCCATCTCAATCTATAATTAGAATTAACAAACTTCTACAACACTCCAACTGAATAGAATTGACTCAAAAAACCCAACGTACCCACAAGGATAACACAATTGGCCAGGCTCTGATACCACTTGTAAGGAAAGCTAAGGTGCAGAAACAACTCTCCTAACATCAAAACCTCAAGGAAGAATGCAGAGACTCTTTTAAAACATTTACTATTACAGTCCAATTAAGATGCACTTGAAACAGATAACAGAAACAGAGAAATATACACACACATATGAACACCAGATTTACGTGCGAAAACCCTTACAAGAGAAAAACCCACCACACCAAGAGAAGTCACTTTGTATTACAGCAATAAAGATTACAAATAGAGTTCTAACTTATCTTTCTAATGTCAGTTTACAGCAACATTCACCATGAACAACCTTGTTACAGAACATTCACGTTACAGTCTTCACAGAATAGAATTCATCCATTGATCATACAATTACACAACAATCCGTCGATCCATCAAACCAATCAGCATCTGCAATTCTAAACTATATTCATGTTGTCACTAGTCTGTCGAGCTTCCTCTCAAAACTGCCACAATGGTCCAACTACTAGTGGTTCCCATTTAGCTCCTCCTATTGGTCTAACACAAGCCACATAGATGATCATCGCTCGGTCAAAAAAAATTGAACTTTGTTGGCATATCGGTGAGACACTAACAGTGTCTCCCCGATGCCACAAAGTATTCACTATCGATGTCGCCAAGAGTCATTTCCATCAGCAAGAGGTTTTACTGAGCTCACAAGTTGCATTGACTTTAGTTTTCCTTTTGGAAAGACTATCACTCTCGCCAAGACATCCAAACGAGCCTTCTTATGTTACACCAAAGCATCCAATAGTCGATGAGACTTATCGCTTTTTCTAGGAGATTATACCAAAGTTCAAAGTTACTCTGAAGTGTTCATCTGTCACCAAGACATATCGCTATTGATGAAACATCATACCGAAGGTCTAAGACTTTCTCTGAAGTGATCAGCAGTCGGCAAGACTAACATTCATCGATGAGACTTCACTCTGAGGTCTTCATGTTACATCGAGCATCAAACGGTCAGCAAGACTTACTATTCTCGCTGAGACATTACTCTGAATACTCACAAGTCATACCAAGCACCACTAGTCACTAGGAGTCTCACCGAGAATAAACTATAACATCGGCGAGACATTAACACATCGCCTAGACTTCATAATGAAACATTCATGTTACCCCGATGAACATCGGCAAGAGAAACACACGTCGCCAGGAGTTCATAGCAAAGTCACATGCCACACCGAAGACTCCTAAGTGTAACTGTTCAGCAAGACATTCACACAACAGTAAGACTTCCTACCGAACACCCAAGACTCTCCGGAAAGCTTCAACAAAAAGCGTTGTCGGTGAGACATATTACTTTCAATAAGACTTCTCATCGAGCCACCATAGGTTATCCTGATGACTCCAATGTATACGCGTTTGGAAAGACTTCTGCAAGGTCATAGTGACCTATTCAAACCATAAGATCCAAAGCTACTAGTCAGCCAGACCCAAAGCATGTCACATTGACTTGGCTCCAAAAGAGGTTTCAGCCTGTGGGATTGAGGCACATATTTCTAACAGATACAAGATGTCATAGGATTATGGAAAGTTTCTTAATCATATGACATGAGACAACTAATCACACTTACCTAGGTTCACAGGTGTTACAAGTCAAAATATAAGATAACAACTAATGACAACTAACAACTTCTAGAAAGATTCCTTCCTATGACCTAAGTAAACTTAACATGTGTAAATAATTCCCCTAGTAATGAATTAACTAGGTACAAGACTTTATTTACACCAACATTAATGTTATGTAATTGTAAGCACATTCTTTCAGGTTTTGTTCAAAGGGATATAGTTGAGGATTTAAGAGCAATGCCAAGCATCTAGGAAGAGGTTTGAGAAGTTATCCAACAAGTGGAGGAGATATAGGAAATATTTTGACTTGGTTTTAAAGGGTTTTGAGAGCATCTAGAAGCATTTTTAAGTGCCTTTATGGTGGGAGAGGTCAATCCTTGACCTTTTCTTAATTTTAAAACCTTTTTGGAGTCTTTTGAGAGGCTAAAAAATAGGCTTTATTATTGTGCACGACCAAGGGAGTTTGAGATTCCTATCTTTGTGCAACTATTTGAAAAAGCATAAAGTAACTTCAAACTTCATTATTGAAGTTAGTTCTTATCATCTTTTTGCTACATTGTGACTTTGGAGGTCCTTTTCAACAGAAGACAGTATTTGTAACTCTCTTTTATAGACATGTATAGTAGTTTACACCTTGAAATCAACGAAGATAAGCAATTTTTCCTTCTCAATTTTTGTTTTATTGTTTGCATTTGAATGATTGATGCAATTACTTGTGAAGTTATCTCATTCCTTGTTGTTGTGTCCCATTAGTAGCACCTTTTTTCAAAAAATATGTATGTTGTAGGTTGTAGGTTGTGTTGAAATGCAAGTGATTCAAGTTGTGAGGAGCATATGCCTTCCTTCTAGGATTGTAAGCATTAAATCCTTCTTATGAAATATTTATGCAAAAACATATAGGTATTGAGTTATGCATGTCAAGCTTTGTTGTTGGGTTAAACTATGTATAAGCAGCTTTACAATTTTTAGATAACATTTTGGTGCATCACCTTAGGAGTTAGTCTTTCAGTTTATGTTTCTTCCTTACCCTTTCCTCTACAAGAAAAATTAGAGTAGTTAGTTAGGTGAGTACCTTAAGAGCTAACTTTCTTTGGAGGTTCTTTTCTGCTTTAGGTAACCCACAACCTAGAAAAGTTCCCATATTTCACCAATATGTTAAGTGTTGCAACTTAGCAGGGGCACAAAATTGAGTGATAACATACACATCCCCTAATTTCATTGGGTATTTGAATGGGATAATATAAATTTCATAAAACTCGAGGAGCCCATATGTTTATGTTGCTAAGGGTTGTCTCTATAGTGGGAATCTCTAAGCTTTTCTTTATAATTGAGCTCTCACATTTTATCGATTATTGAATTGTTAGTTACATTGTTGATTGGGTATCTACTTATTGGGAACATTTTAAGCAAGTTGTACATGTTGTAGCTCAATTTTAGCGTGATTTTCATCCACTTTTGTGTTGGATGGTTAATTTAATCTATATTTTGATCAATCTCTCTATCCCTAAGCTTATTCTAGATAAATGTGTGGTTGCATCAACATCAAAGAATGTAGGGTCTTTCTCATGATTAGTTCTATGTGATTATGAAGTATGGGTATTATCATGTGAACTAGTACTTATAGTTCTTACATTTAGAGGATTGGGTAGAGTCATACATATATAAGGGAATTACATTTTAAATATTGTTGTCTAGGAGATTTACGTATATCTTTATGTGTAAATATATATATTAATAAAATGATTATTAATATATACATCAATACATAAGGAATGTGTAAATAATTATATATTTATATATTTTATAAATTATATGTGATAATATTAAAATTAATATATTCCTATATATAAATACATTTATATATAAAGATATATTAATATTTAATAAAATACATATGTATATAAAATATACTACTATATATAATTAAAATTTAACATGAAGGAAAATAGTTTCAAATGTTTAAAAGAATAAGCATTATTCTTTGAAGGATAAAATCACAATATATATATTGAGGAAGTAAAAATTCCAAAATGTAGCCGCATGAAATATTTAACTCATTGAAATACATTTCAAAAGAAGTGAACTTCACAAAGGAAAATATTTGAAAAGTTTAGACTTTCAAAAAATCGAATGGAAAACAAATATGGAACATTCCCGTGAAAATGCGGAAGCTCTTGCGCAGTAGAAAATGCAGGGGGAAGTATTCAAACTTGAGAATAGGGAAATGGCGATGAGTTTCAGTGCTGTAACAAGCAGAATGTTGACCTAAAAATGCAGCAATAAAACCATTTCGAATTCATACGACTGGCAATAAAACGTGTACCTGTAGGTGGCATTTTTTATTGTTGAGTTGAAAAATTCTTCAACTCCTGGCTCCATGAGGTCGAATCATCCTTGGAAATCATAACTAAGGGTTTTATAACATGCCAAGTGACATTTTGACCAGGTAAACATGTCATTTTGTCATTTTACATGCCCAGAAATGGGGATTTTGTTGTTCTCACGCCTTATAAATACTTCTCTTCTCTCCATTCGAAAGGCACTCATTGTTTTCTCAACTTTGGCATTTTTAGAGAGTTCTTATATTATGATTGTGAGCTTCTGCTGTGAGTTAGTGCTACTGCTTTTGCATCTTAGTATTTTTAGTAAAAAAATTAGAGTATTCTTCAACTGTAATTCTTGACTGTGAAGAATTGATTAGCAATTTTTCCAGTGGAGAGTTTTCTGTTTGGAGAGAGTGTTTTGGAAGAGTTTTCTACTCAGGAGGAAAAGGGAAAACTTCTTACTATCATCATCAATTGAAGGTTGTTGTTAGAAGAGCATTGAAAAGGAGCTTAAAAGTATATACAAGCATGTTTCTTATTTGGAATTTATAGCTTTAGCTGTCTTCTTATTGTTTTAGAATTGTTGGTTGCATTTGATATGAAATAGTAAACTATCCTTAGCAATCAAGTTTTGTTGGACAGGCTATTAATGCATAATGATTCAAGGGATTTCATTTTAAGCAAGGGGTAAAAGTTTAGGGAATAACAATGTAGCTAAAGGAGAAAGCTTGAGCAATTCAATATGTTTAATTGATGGATTAAGGAAGATTTAATAGGAATTGGGGTTTTAAAAGAAGCGATTCAATTTGATTAAAGGGTTTAAAATCAACTTAGCTTAATTGCCTTGTGCTAAAAGGTTCTCTTTTGTGTGTGATGATTGATTTATAGTGCTAAGAGTTTATGCATTTATTTGGAGTTACAAAATTGTATGATCTTCGTATATGGAGAGTACGTAGAGTATATATTAATTCTAGGAATGAAATGGCATCAAAACTAAGTACAATCCTAGCTGTGTTATTAGGTTAACATTAGTAAGCTTCACTCCTAGGATAAGGATTTCTGGAAATAGGAGAAAGGATAGAGAATACTTGTTTACAGACTCATTTCTAGTAAACTGTTTGAGGTAGGAAGTCTAGGGTAAACTGAACCCATTGAAAGACAGCCTAAGCGTAGAGTAAGATAGCCCCAAGTCAAATCGGCCCTGAGCAGTGTTTATGATAGATGACCTTCATTTGAAGTACTGAATGAGAATACTTTGGCCAAAGTAGTGAAATGTACGACTGCCACATAGACGTGAGTTAGTTGAGACTACACTGTCAGTTCATTGTGGTCCAAGTACTAGATCAAAATTGTGAAATAGCAAGGTTCTAGTTGTGTAGGACACAACATTATGCTCAGTTGGTAATCGTTAAAGGTTACCCTACCAATCTCTTCTTCGAAGGGAGGGCCGTTCATTGCAAAATGATCGTGCGGGGGACCACATTCTAAGTCCGTGGTTGGCGGAAAAGTGCCTGAGTGATGTTTCTCCTCCACAGCAAGCGGCCGATGTACCAAGATTTGAAAGGATGGACTCCTGGACCTTCTTATTTCTATTTGTGCAAAAGCTTACGAGCTATGTATGTAACTGTATTACTTTTGAACTCTAATTTGTAATGAAAATGATATTCATGTGGAAACATAATGTAACTTGTATGTATTTTCAATAAAGAAAGGAAAATTTTTATTGTATTGTCTTTGTTACTTGTTACCTTTACATGTATAAAGTGAGAATTGGAAAGTTTTAATTTACGCAAGGAATAGGTCGTTACATGTGGTATCAGAGCTACCAGGTTCTGCACTGAAACCTATGAGCTCATTATGCAACAATGCGTAAACCTTATCAGAAGATAACGGTTGAAAATTTCTTGTGTCACAATGGCAAGAGAAAAGAACTTAGAGAAGTGAAAAGGAAAAATGAGATCCTTAGTAACTTATGTAAACCAAAATGAGTTAAAAGTTATCCATAGAAAAGGAACTCCTAAACCAACAAATGTCACCTAGAATTGCGGAAGTATATGCAATTAAGCTAGGTAAAAAGGTTAGGATGAGTAACCAGATTATATCTTTATCCAACAAAATAGTTTTATGACTCCAAGGAATGAGAAGGAATGCGATAGCCTTTCGTACTTGCAAACTATAGATATAAAGAGTTGGAAACTTTTAGATTTGAATAAGAACAACTACAAGTCTATTAGAATTTGAGAACAAAACAAGAGAACTAATGTCAGAGTTAGGACATCGGAATGATAACAAGAATTTTCAGGATGAGAAACCACTACAAACTTGGAAAGGTAGAGTGTGAGGCTACACGGAATGTGGCAAGGTAATGACTAGTATACCAAGAAATGAAGATTGAAAGTCATCATTGGTAGCACATACATACTCTCTTTAGATTCCAGAGGAAAATGGTAGAACATAAGACAGATTAATCTGATTATGTTAGTAGAACTAACATAATGTTCTAAGTGGATAAACTCATCAAAGTAATCAACATTTTTGAAAAAAAACTTGACTTACAGGATTTTGATTTTAAATAATATATTGTGAGCAAGTAGATGCTTAGAATACTAAAAGGGTATTTCAGTTTAGCAAATATTGACAGGGTTGCGTAAACCATGATCATACTTGACGCATTCAGTTGAGCAAGTGTGCAAAATATTATAGTCAATAAGCGAAAGTGGTAAACCAAAACTTGCATGAAAATCTTGTGAATGTATGCTTATATATGTTTTCCAAAAGATAGTTAGAAGTTTAATTAGGCTAACTTGTATTAAACATTCAAGTTTAAGTGAACTTTTAAAATCATGGTGAAAGTGTATGAGAGGACAAGAAATATTCTTGGAACAAGTCGTGAAGAGGAATAAGAACCAACAGGAATTGAAGCAAAGCTGGATCAGATTTTGACGAGATTGTCCAACCTTTAAAAGGAAAAAGCAGTTGAGATACCTATCACCAATAATGAAGAGGAAATTTCTTCGCATGGAGAAGGCATTAATCATAACCGTGAGAAGGAGAAATCTCCAACTCCGTCTATTGAGAAGAAGAAGATACAAGTGTCCACTGAGTTAACAAGGGATATGAAGAAGATATACCCTCCAAAATTTGATGGAAGTGCCAGAGGAGATGAAGCTGAGGTATGGTTAGTACAAATGGAAAAGTACTTTGACATAAGAAATTATGACGAAATTACTAAAGCAACTTGGGGTGCTTATCAGTTAGCGGGTGAAGCCTCTAATTGGTGGATGAACAGGAAAATGGAATTGGATATAAGTTCCTGGAAGCTGACTTGGGGAGAGTTTGTTGAGATTTTCCATAAACGGTGGTTGCCACAACTTTACTATGACCAAAAACTCTCTGACTTGCAAGAATTGAGACAAGGGACCATGTCAGTCAACGAGTAGTGGGAGAAGTTTACTCGGCTTCTGCAATATGTTCCTATCTATCATAAAGATGAACGATTCTGGATTAGGAAATTCATCTTGGGACTGAACAAAAATATTGGAGGTGAAGTCGAAATGCATGGTCCGACCACAATGGATCTTGTGTATGAAAAAGCCATTAAGTGGGAACAGAAGCTTAAGGCAGACTCCAATCAGTATGAAGGAGAAGAACAAAAGAAGGAAACTGAAGTCCCCGACAAGATTTCCCCCAAGAAGGAAGAATTTGCGCAAGATGTAGCAAGGAAAAAGGGGAAGAGATCTCGCTTCAATGAGAAGGAATTCAGAAGAGACTGAAAAAGAGACAACTCCAGGTATAATGACACTAGAAAAGCTAATGAAGGTGATAATAAGACTTGGGAAATCGAGTCAGTTATGTTGGTCTAGAAAAGTCATCCTTAGGCTTGGAGTTATGTTTACTTCTTTATGTTTTGAAAAGTGATGATTACTTATTTTTCTGACTTACTGTGCTTTGACCTTAATGTGGAAAACGTGAATGGATATATGTTAAAAGGTCAAGTGAGTATGTGTATACGTGTATATAATGTACGCGTATCCATATGAATATACATGTCAAATACATACGTATGCTCGACAGATGGATATGCCCATATGTACGTATCGACATGATATACATACATTTACGTGTACACTGCGTACAATGAAATACACATATATACATACCCACGTTACCTATTGCTTGTGAATAATGAAGATAATAATAATATTTTATTATTATTGCCTGCTGACTTTACGTAAATATATATATATATATATAAATATCAGGTTGCTGACTGGTTCACCATATATTTATATATTTGTTAAATATATATATTTAAGTAATTAAATATTAACGATTATATATAAAATTATTATAGTTATATTAAAATATATATATTTAAAATTCTCGGGTATTTAAATATTTATATGTTAATATATTTTAAAAGACTATAATAATATTATAATAAAATAAATAAGGGAATTACATTTTAAATATTGTTGTCTAGGAGATTTACGTATATCTTTGTGTAAATATATATATTAATAAAATGATTATTAATATATACATCAATACATAAGGAATGTGTAAATAATTATATATTTATATATTTTATAAATTATATGTGATAATATTAAAATTAATATATTCCTATATATAAATACGTTTATATATAAAGATATATTAATATTTAATAAAATACATATGTATATAAAATATACTACTATATATAATTAAAATTTAACATGAAGGAAAATAGTTTCAAATGTTTAAAAGAATAAGCATTATTCTTTGAAGGATAAAATCGCAATATATATATTGAGGAAGTAAAAATTCCAAAATGCAGCCGCATGAAATATTTAACTCATTGAAATACATTTTAAAAGAAGCGAACTTCACAAAGGAAAATATTTGAAAAGTTTAGACTTTGGAAAAATCGAATGGAAAACAAATATGGAACATTCCCGTGAAAATGCGGAAGCTCTTGCGTAGCAGAAAATGTAGGGGGAAGTATTCAAACTTGAGAATAGGGAAATGGCGATGAGTTTCAGTGTTGTAACAAGAAGAATGTTGACCTAAAAACGCAGCAATAAAACCATTTCGAATTCATACGACTGGCAATAAAACGTGTACCTGTAGGTGGCATTTTTTATTGTTGAGTTGAAAAATTCTTCAACTGCTGGCTCCATGAGGTCGAATCATCCTTGGAAATCATGACTAAGGGTTTTATAACATGCCAAGTGACATTTTGACCAGGAAAACATGTCAATCTGTCATTTTACATGCCCAGAAATGGGGATTATGTTGTTCTCACGCCTTATAAATACTTCTCTTCTCTCCATTCGAAAGGCACTCATTGTTTTCTCAACTTTGGCGTTTTTAGAGAGTTCTTATATTGTGATTGTGAGCTTCTGTTGTGAGTTAGTGCTACTACTTTTGCATCTTAGTATTTTTAGTAAAAGAATTAGAGTATTCTTCAACTGTAATTCTTGACTGTGAAGAATTGATTAGCAATTTTTCTAGTGGAGAGTTTTCTGTTTGGAGAGAGTGTTTTGGAAGAGTTTTCTACTTAGGAGGAAAAGGGAAAACTTCTTACTGTCATCATCAATTGAAGGCTATTGTTAGAAGAGCATTGAAAAGGAGCTTAAAAGTATATACAGGCATGTTTCTTATTTGGAATTTATAGCTTTAGCTGTCTTCTTATTGTTTTAGAATTGTTGGTTGCATTTGATATGAAATAGTAAACTATCCTTAGCAATCAAGTTTTGTTGGACAGGCTGTTAATGCATAATGATTCAAGGGATTTCATTTTAAGCAAGGGGTAAAATTTTAGGGAATAATAATGTAGCTAAAGGAGAAAGTTTGAGCAATTCAATATGTTTAATTGATGGATTAAGGAAGATTTAATAGGAATTGGGGTTTTAAAAGAAGGGATTCAATTTGATTAAAGGGTTTAAAATCAACTTAGCTTAATTGCCTTGTGCTAAAAGGTTGTCTCTTTTGTGTGTGATGATTGATTTATAGTGCTAAGAGTTTATGCATTTATTTGGAGTTACAAAATTGTATGATCTTTGTATATGGAGAGTACGTAGAGTATATATTAATTCTAGGAACGAAATGGTGTCAAAACTAAGTACAATCCTAGCTGTGTTATTAGGTTAACATTAGTAAGCTTCACTCCTAGGATAAGGATTTCTGGAAATAGGAGAAAGGATAGAGAATACTTGTTTACAGACTCATTTCTAGTAAATTGTTTGAGGTAGGAAGTCTAGGGTAAACTGAACCCATTGAAAGACATAGCCTACGCGTAGGGTAAGATAGCCCCAAGTCAAATCGGCCCTGAGCAGTGTTTATGATAGATGACCTTCATTCGAAGTACTGAATGAGAATACTTTGGCCAAAGTAGTGAAACGTATGACTGCCACATAGACGTGAGTTAGTTGAGACTACACTGTCAATTCATTGTGATCCGAGTACTAGATCAAAATTGTGAAATAGCAAGGTTCTAGTTGTGTAGGACACAACACTATGCTCAGTTGGTAATCGTTAAAGGTTACCCTACCAATCTCTTCTTTGAAGGGAGGGTCGTTCATTGCAAAATGATCGTGCGGGGGACCGCATTCTAAGTTCGTGGTTGGCAGAAAAGCGCCCGAGTGATGTTTCTCCTCCACAGCATGCGGCCGATGTACCAAGATTTGAAAGGATGGACTCCTAGACCTTCTTATTTCTATTTGTGCAAAAGCTTACGAGCTATGTATGTAACTATATTACTTTTGAACTCTGATTTGTAATGAAAATGATATTCATGTGGAAACATAATGTAACTTGTATGTATTTTCAATAAAGAAAGGAAAATTTGTATTGTATTGTCTTTGTTACTTGTTACCTTTACATGTATAAAGTGAGAATTGGAAATTTTTAATTTACGCAAGGAATAGGTCATTACAGTATTCTTCCTTGAGGTGATATATTAGATAAAACTATATGGGATTAAAATAAACCTTGAAAAAACCACACCCTTTGCATAAAATAATGTTATTTGTTTATTATTAAATTATAACCTATATGTTGTTTTTACATTGCAAGGGATATGTACCTTTATAAATAAAATGAACAACCATGTAAAGATTTTTAATATGTTTATTGGAATGCTCCTAATGAAATTACAGACATCTAAACATGGAAGTAAAGAAAATAAAGCAACACAAGATAAAATGATGATTAATTTTATTTATTTTGAATGTGTTAGTGCAATGGGAGGTTGAGTATAAATAAGATGAGTTCCTTTATTTAGAAAGGGTAACAAAGTCTCAACCATTATTATCCAAAGGGGGACACCAAATAGAACCCACTGTATGATACCTTAATCAAGGTATCAGTAAGGACTATACATCTAGATTCTACAAATAATATAGGATCTATGCATGCAAATGAGTAGGTAAATGACATTGTAGGAAATATAATTGAATCTATCTTAGTTATCCATAAGTATACATATTGATGATTTGACTTGTAGGTACCAAATCCCTAAGGCTAGATAGTCTCCCAAGTGCCAACGGTATCAAACCTAGGAAGAAAACCCCAAAACCTATATTCAACTTGGAAAGAAAAGAACTAATTATTGATGTGGGTAGGCCTCCTTCACTTATAGTTATGATAAACCAAGGAGGTTTACCTAAGATACTAAAATATATATCACCATAGAAATCAAATACTTACCTTGACACAATTCATACCCATTACATAGTGTACCCCTATTTTGGTTGTCACTTCATGCCTATATGTTGATCTATAATATTCAAGGTGAAGAACCTTATTAAAATAAGTAATATACCACATAAATATCAATGAATGTGTTTTATGATAAACCCTTATGTTTATATATACAATTGGACATGATAGTGAGAACACACTAAATCATACCAAATTGAGAATATGTTTATATCAAGTTTTTTTTAGTGTGTTAGGGTGATCGAGAAATGGAATAAATAGTATATTGGTTTCATTATCCATTTTTTTAATAAAGTCTCTAATTTTATACAAAATTATAATTTAACTATAACCAAAGGTGATACCTTAATCAAGATATGTCAAAGATTATGTTTGTCAAAATGTATAATCAAGTTGGGTGCTATTCATTTATTAAAAAAATAGATGTTTTTAGAATATTAAATGAGTCTACTTGATAATATATGAGCATACCCATATAATTCCTTTATTTTTTTTAGAAGATACATCAAAAAATAATTGTGATGAGTTTACAATTGTCTAGCTAGACAACTAATTAGTACACATAGAAATATGCATTACACACATGGGGACACTCAATAAAGGTTTATTCTAAATTTAATCATTAAATAATAAAATATTATAATATGTTAATACAAGTTTGGGATGAATCTATATCATTACAATAACCAAATTCAATGCCCAAATCTGGAGAACTAAAAACCCCTAGGGTTCTATTGTGTAAGTTTTATATCTACTATGTTCCCTTATTCTTTCTTCTTTCTATCATTTTTCTCAATAATGAATTTTGGGATCAAATACCACCTAAAAATCACGTCCTTAGGAGAGGATACACAAAAACCATTAAAAAATATAAACCTGTCCATTGGCACACCACATAGAAAGCCCATACTTATCAGGCATCATTTCCTCATAAAACACATCAAAAATCACATGATAAGATTTGTCTAAGTGTACCATGGGAGATGGGGAATTATCCCATCAATATGAAAATGTCATCATTGTTTCTTAACTGTGTTAATAAAAAAACCTATAAGTTATTAGAATAGTGGTCGAGCTTCACCCACTACATGAAAATGAAATCAACATTTTCCCCTTTTTCACTTGCTAGAAGTGTGTGAATCTGTGTCCATAATGATGGATAGTCATTTCTAGGTAAGAAAATATAATTTGGAAGGTTAACACATCATATTATGTCACTAATGGTAGCTTTGGATGCACTTCTAGTAGGTGGGAGCAATCTCCAATAATTTTGGTTTGCTACAAGTTACCAGTGCCCTTTCTGTAATTAAAATATTCATTTTATTTTCCCATACTTGGTATGTCAAAGAATTTTTTCTTTCACAAACCATATCACACTATCAAAATAATGGAAATTTTTTGAACTATGTCACACTTTTTCATGGTTCACAAACTCACAAACCATGAAACATTAAAATATAACTACTTTCTCCTTCATCCAGGCTCTTTGTTTTTTTTTGTGATTTAGTAAATTCTAGAACCTATGAACTCACTGAAACCCATTCACATGCTATCTTTAGGTTAAATGTTTTAGATTTTGTAGGACATTGTCAATGGTTCAAGAGGTCCAACAACAATACTTTTTTTTCTTTCTTTCTTTAATTTTGAAGATTTAGACAACCTTTTTCCTTGTAAAGGTTTGGGAAACAAGGATGACAAGGAACTCATCCCATTAGGTATGAAGAGAAAGGGAAGTCTAAAAATAAAATATTGAACGGGTAACAAGGCTTTAGAGCCTCGTGGATTGAGATTCAAACACACCTCATGATAATTACTCGAGGAGGAAGGTTGAAAGCTATCATCTAACAAAGGTATTTTAGTGCAAATGGTCAGGAGTTGGGGAATCAAGTGTTGGAAAGGAAGAATGATGGAAAGAGAAAACCCAAAACCCAAAAAAGGAAAGGGATGAGTGTGTTAGGAGAAAAACCTAATGGTTTGTAGCCTCTTCTCTCTTTTTTTATCTCTATACCATTTTTCCCCTTCTTTATTCATTGAAAACTTTACTATATATTCCTTTACACGCTACCATGTTATCTTGGAGGGAGAACTATGGTTTTCTACTACATAGGCCACCTGTGCCTGCTTACAACATCTTCACATGGTCATACATCTTGAATGATTCCTTTGACATCATCAACCATACTCGATACACAAAATAAATCTTAAAGGGGTCCAAAAGTACTAGGAAACATGTTAGATATTTCCTTAGTATAATCACATTCATTCCTTAGTTATTAATAGAATTTTAGGTCATCCATGGAAGTATATAGCCCTTTCCTAAGTATCTTGAGGGAAATCAATAAAGAATAGGATATTGTGAACTTGTCATGCAAGATAAGGTAAAATCTATGAAATCTATAAGATAGTTGATTTGGAATAGGGGTGAGGTTCATTGGGAATTGAATTCGCCTATTATATTTGTGGAAAACTAGAAATCATCATTGATCATTGAATTTACAAGAAAATTTATGACTTTAGGATAGACAATGGTGTTTTAGGTGGGAAATCCTTTTAGAGTAATTATAGGGCCAACTCCAATCATTAATGAAATTTTGGAAGGATGTTACAAGAGGTTAAGGAAAAAAGGATAAAATGCAAAAGTTTAATAATAAGTAACTAATTTACCTTTTCTAAATTTAAATACACAAGAAATTTTAATTTTAATCATTTCAATATTTTATAATTGAAGCAGAAGAAATAGTGAATAGAAAATGAGTTTTTTTAACTAATAAATTTTGTACACACAAGAAAATAAATCTTCTTTTTCACAAAAAGTAAAATAATTCTAATTATAAATATAATAATTTTTTTAATTAAAATCATTTTGTAAGATTAATTATAAATTTTTGTTGTTAAGGTACTTGATTTCCCTTAAGGAAATCTATAAGGAACTTGAAAGATGAAATAAGTTGAACACATAAATATATAAAAATGGGAGAAACAAGATGATTTTATCATCTTTGTAGCACCATTTGGAGGGGCAACCTCCAAATAGAGTATACACTCTAATTAAAATATATATAAATTATTTCCATTCGAAAAATAATTACAATATATAGACTTTTACCAAGGCAACTACTACCATCCCATGCATGTGAGATAAATAATTTATTCTAACAACTAGAGGGATGAATTATAAATCATATGCATTTATGTATTAATGCTAACTAATTGTGACTTATAAAGTATATGTTCCCAACTAATACTAGCTAACAAAAAGTAGAATGAGGTAAATATCACAACCTCCCCCTTTAAAAGTTATATCCTCAAATCTTGAGATGAGAAAATATTGAGATATTGTTTGCAAGCTCCCATGTGGAATCTTCAACATATAGGTCATTCTACTATACTAATACATCTTCAAAAGAATGATAGTAAAGATGCTTGGTGTATTTATCTAAAATAGCATTTATTTAGAAAAATAGCAATCCCTCCTCATCCAACTCAGGTATCTTTATTAGCAGCCAAGTAGCAATCCTAGAATCACTTTCTTGAGACAAGAAACATGACAGTTTGGGTGGATTTTAGAAGATGTAAGTGACAACTTGTATTGCACCTCACTTATGTGTTGGATTACTTTATAAAGACCATAAAATTTGGAACCCAACTTATCCATGCACTTGTCTCATAATGAAAGTTATAAGGTTGGATATGTAAAAAGACTCGATCACTAATGCCATTTTTTTTCTCTATACTATGCTAATCTACATGTTTCTTATAATTTAGGCTAGTATTAGATTGACCTTATATGTAGTTGAGAGATGTCTTTATGCTTGGCCAAAATGTTGTGAACTACTACAACCTTAAAAGAACTTGAAACATAAGTACACAAGGAGGGTGGGAGAGTACTAAAAAGGGTCTCATAAGGGATCATTTTGGAAGAATTATGATAAATGGTATTGTACCATCACTTAGCCAAAGGAAGTCACTTGACCCACTATCATTTTTGTTCAAATATAAAATAATGTAAATAATTCTCAAGACACTTGTTAACAATATTTGTTTGACCATCAATTTGAGGATGATAAGTAAATCTTATGTGCAAGGTATTTCCCTTCAACTTAAAAAAATATTGCTATTTTTTATAATAAAAGATGGACAATGATCACTAACAATGGAGTGAGACATCACATAGAGTTTGAAGACTAAATCAAAGAGGTGTTGCGAAACCATAGCAATATTAAAAGGGTTAGGTAATATATATTATGCATAGTTGGTCAAGTGATTGACCACCACTAATATGACCTATTTACCACTTGAAGGTGGAATCCTAACAAGTAAATTCATAGAATATTAGTCCAAGCCTAATTGGGAATAGGAAATGGATACACTAATTTCAGAGATTTGAGATTTTTCCATTTATTCCTCTAACACGCATCACATTTAGCCACAAATGTCTTAACATATTGCTTAAGGTTGTACTAAAGTACATCTCACTTCATACACTTGTAGGTTTTGAAGCAACTTGAGTGTCTTGTAATAGGGGAGGTGTGAAATTATATTACTAATTAAATATTGAGCATTAAGTTAGAGAGTAAATAAATCTACTCATGACAGGTTAATTATCTCATCTAATAGAAATTTGGCATTTATTGTGGACTCTATTCCAACTATCAAATGATAATTTGAACTATAGGGTTAGTAGACCATTCACTTTGGATCTCATCTAATCAAATTTGGAACCAATACAAAAATATAAATATAAATCCTTCCTCTTTAAATTAATGTGAGAGGGAATCTATTAGCACATGTTCCTTACTCTTCTTTTAGACTATCTCATAGTCATATCCTTGCATTTTTTCACCCATTTTATTATTTAGGAGAGGAAACCTTGGTATGATAAATGTTTTAAGCTATGCTGATATATTTTTCTTTGTAATTTATGAAACAATAGGTAATTATGTCATTGTTAGATAAAATGGAGGATAGTCAGTGTTTCTTTTTCATATATCAACTTAGTTAGATCATATTTAGTAAGTTGCTTATTGGTGACCACTAGGGTTTGACCTTCTTGCATCAACAATACATCACATTCTAGAGTGAATGGTTATTGAAAATATAGTAGGGAAAAAAATAGGGTGTGAAACATGGTATTTTTAAGAGCATTAAAGGCCAACCATACTAACTTAGACCAATTAAAGGATTTTTTAAAGTAGTCCAGGGTCCATATTTTTTACCATAATTATTTATAAGTTTGTAATAGTTCCCTATAAATCATAATAAAACACAATATTTTAAGAGAATTAGGCTATGGAAACTCTTGCATCACTACAATATTCTTGGGATCATCTTGGACACTCACTTGTCAAACTATATGATCCAAACATTCTACTTGTTAAACTCCAAAGGTACAATTAGAGCACTTGGGAAAGAAAGAATGCTCCTATAAATCGTAAGGGATATCTTCAAATGATGAATATGATCATTTCATTTCTTAATTTATATGGAAATTTAATCAAAGAAGACCAAGATAAAATTTCATAAGAGCCAAGAAACACTATTTTTATGAGGTCTAAAAAATATAGGTGCCATTAGACAAGTCAAAGGGCATGACCAAAATATTATGGTGGCTTAAATGAGTCAAGAAGATATGTGTATGAATATTAACTTCTTTAACCAAAATATGGTGATAACTTGAATGAAGGTCTATCTTAGGAAAAAAATGAGCCCCTAAGAGCTAATCCAAAAACTCATCAATAATAGGATGATAAATTTACCCTTGAAGGTTAATTTATTAATTTCATAAAAATTAGAGCATGTTCATGCTAACCCAAATATTTCTTAGGAACCATAAATACTAGAGAAGAGTAAGGACTATTACTAGCATGAATGATACTTACCTCTTGAAGATCCTTCACCATTTTCTCAATTTCATTATTCAACTCAAAATGGTACCAATAGGGATAAATATTAAGAAGACGGCTATCCAAGATGGAGTGAATGGTTTGGTCATGGGACCTTGGATGGAGTAATCCTTTTGATTCCTCAATAACTAGTTGAACCTTATTAAGAGGCATGTGAATTTTATAGGGGAAAAGAAGGTGAAATAGGTTGAGCCTCTAAAGAGTGAAATTAGGGTAAAATACCATAACACCCTTATTTCAACAATTTTTCTAGGCAATAAGAGTTGAACATTTTAATTTATTCTACCTCCAATCCTTGTAATTTAAAATCTTGTCCATCATAATGAGATTTGACTCAAAGATGGGATTATTCACAAGAAATTAAACTTAAGGTTTGCAACCATCAAACACTTAATACCACATTTGCATCATCTAAGGAACAAAAAAAAGGTATATGTGATTAATTAATAATCTCCCAAGGTAAGATTGACATTATGACACTTGTGATCACATGACATAGTAGTACCATTTTCCACTATTATTTAAAAATTATTATAGGTATGCACATAGCAATGGATCTAGTTATCTACTTTTTGGTTGATAAAGTTATGAGTTTTATCACCATCTATTAAGAACACTAGATTTTTTATTTTGATATAGCTAATGATAGGTTAAGTGTTTAGGGTAAAAGAACCTTGAAAATGCATGAAAATAAATATTTTTAGGTTTATATAGTTTCTTGATGGAAGTTACTTCTTCTTCTACATCCATTTTTTTAAAATTCATTGGGCACCATGGTAGATTCAATAACATATAAGCATTTCTATTTACACTTGCAATCCTTTTCCCATGGTTGATTACAATTGTAACATATGCCTCTTGGCCCTTTTTTCTTCTATATCTTCTCAACAAAGCTTATAAATAGTGGTAATTTTAATTCATTTATTTGATGCCTCTTTTTTTGGTTTAAAAGAAGAGGATGAATTGTCTAGTTTTTATTAGTTTGTAAGTTTTACCTCTATAAGCCTTGGTAAGGATAAAGTAGGAATTTGGTTTAAACATGATAATCTTGGCTTTAAGATCTTATTTGAGACCACAGATGAACACCTGTAGAAAAATGATTCTCCCAAGCTAACAAACTGGTTTGTTATTTTCTCAAACATAATTTGATATTCTTGGATTGAATGTGTGGCATGATTTACTGAGTGCACTATTCAAAAGAGTCTTTATAGGCACTATGGCCAAAGTGAGTTAAGGCTTCCTTAAAAAATTTAGACTAGGTGAGAAATGAGTGAATCATATTCAACCTTTGAAACCACTAAAAGGGTTATTTTTCTAGGTGAGAAGAGGCAAGGAAGATACTTTGATCATGAGGAATTTGATATAATCTAAAATATTGATCGTCCTTTCTCAACCAATTGTTAATGTGTACCAATAAATTTAGGATAGTTTAGTTTAGAGGGATAAAGAGGGCCATCATAATTAGGTGAAAAGAAACTTATTGTAGGAGTGGAAGAATAGTATTAGTGTACACCTAAGAGTAGTTGGTTCATTTTTGGGGAGAGTTTTTGAACACACCTGGATACTAAGAGGGGGGGTGAATCAGTATCTACAAAATCTTAAACTTTTTCAGACGTTTAACCCTTGAGCAATATGCAAAATCAATCTATTGACAAGATCATAAACCCTTAACTGAATTTTCAACACTTATTCAAATCAACAACAATGAAAGATAAAACAATGAAAACACATGCACAAGATAATGCCAAATTTACATGGAAAACCCAAGAAGGGAAAACCAAGGTGAGAGTTAACTCGCAATATAAAAGCTCACTACTTACATAACTATAATTTAAGGCTCACTACCAATGGACTTGCAAGCTAAGGCGTACAACCTTAGGGAAATATACAAGGTACTTGCAATATTGAGGCACACAACCCTAAGGAAAGATACAAATTACAAGGACATGATGATATTCACTATCTCAGAGAAAGATATAATGAAGAATATGGAATTACAACATTTGTCAACAATAAACTCTATTGATTGAGGCATTAAATCTTATTTCCCTTTTCCTTTTCACAATTCACTACTTCAATTCATCTTCATACATCTCTACACCCACTCACTAATCTTGCAACTAAAATGTTCTTAAATTTATATCCTCCACAAGATCTTAAAATGCAAATTAGGTCTACCAGAGAAGAATAAAAATAATGGTTTCCACAAGTCGGCAAAAAAAACATAATGTGGTCCTATCCAAAAGATAGAGAGGACCAAAAATAATCTAATTACATCTTCCAATGCGATTTCAAACAATTCTCACACTAGCGCACAACAACCCAAGTTGGAAACAAGGAAATATGTAGATGAAACATGTAGCACATAACCAATCAACCCAAAAACATACATCCAACTGAATTTATTCAACATGGTTCTCAACAATATTGATCAGGACCCAAATGCATCTTAACACAACTTCATATGTTGGCACAAAGCCCCAAGCATGTAGCACAAGCAAGATAACAAGCCCTATTGGCCAAATATCCACAAATTTCTTATAAAACCAATTCAACACAATATGCAACACCAAATAGATCAAACATTATCTTGCGGATCATAAAGAGATGTTCCATGAACATCCAACATCACTTCCATATACTTCTTTCATACTGTCATTCCACTAACAACCACCACAATCCAATCAGAACCAAAATACTTCATCCCAGAAATGCAAAAGATATCACCAAGAGGTATAACATTAATAAACCAACTTGTGGGCCACTTTATTGCAAGAAAATTGAACTAAGACATTGCACAAGCATTAAGAGAACATCCACCAAGCCGTAGGAGCAGAAACATCAATGCAAAGAATTTTCTGGACTAGTCCAGACAACCAAAAAAACTACCAACACACTACAACTAGAAAAAATCTCCTCAGAAACATTTATGACTTGAAAAGATAGGAGTGCAAAATCCACAAAATACAAATATTGAATACCAAATCGCAAGACCATATCTTCAATAACAAAGGAATGTAGAGCATTCTCCCAAACAGCTTTCAAAGCAACTTTTTGAACCAGAAATGTTTACCAACGCGTAGAGACCAAGTGATAGGGAGGCTACAGGAAGCAATCACAGATTCCTGGAAGCTGCAGGAATCAGTTACACTGTTTTCAGATGCTGCAGGAAATAGTCACAGTTTCCTGTGCTAGGCCTTGACATAGACCTCCTTGGTGAAATTTCTATTCCACCCTAACCTATAGGAACTCTATCTTTTCTAAGTTCCCCTGGTTCTCCTGCCAACCTCACTATCTTGTCAAGTTTGCAACTACCAAACCAAATCTTGGTGCTATGACTCCTTTCCTTCTTAGCCTTTTATCCATCCAAAAGACTAATCCTCCCTCAATACATGAACGAATCTTGCAGGGGTGAGGGAATGTTTTCCAAAACTCCAAAACAACCTCCTAGGGTTTCTAGAACTTCACTTAGACTCCATCTTACCAACACTTGCATGAAGCCTATTCCAAAGGTTTTGCTCTTGAGTCACTATTTGGTCTCTGAACAGGGGTAAATTGCTTTTCCCTCTTAAACCCACCAAAGAAACATGGTTCTTGGCTTAGGAAATTTGTTTCCCTTGTCTACAGCTTCAATATTTCTAGGGTCTTGGTTCTATCCAAGCCGTTCTTTGCCCTCATGCAAACACTACCCAAAAAACTAGGGTTTCTAACTGTCCAGAACCAGTTTTAGGACTGGTGAAAAGTTCTCCTCCTAAACGGATTGCTGGGCTCTCCTCCTTGGTACCGCACATGGCCAAGACCTTCCCCTAAATTCTTCAAAAAGAATTTTTCAAAAATATTTTCTCCCCTGCAAGTTATCAATGCTGTTCTGCAGCCTTTCCTAGCCGGGCTCTTCACTGGCTCGCCTAGGGCAAGACTTTTCTCATAACTCCTGCAACCAAAGAAAACCTAGAACCTACCACTAAAATATGTATAGATATGGAGCCTGACCACGTTCCCAACAATTCCATACTTCCAGGTACAGAGGGAATGCAGCCTAGAACTTCATTTTTACACAGTTCCAGTCAAAACAGCAAATAAGGGAAAAACACAGAATTTACAAGAATGTGTGAAAATGATGAAATAGCTATCAAATGTGCCTTAACATAACTTCTAGAGGCTTCTCTACATGCAAAAAAAACTTACAAAATGCCTCTTTTAATTCATTTAACTGCTGTCTTGCAAACAAGAACAGAAAAACACAGAAAATAAGACAAGAAAGTTGTTTTCTTTAATTTCTGGAAAAACAGTCCGTACAAAGAACTTCTAACCCACCAAAAAGGTTTTGGAATGCCTTAAATATTCCTTCCCAACAATTTAGGTTCTTGGGTCGAGGCTTAAATGACCTAAAAATGCCTTTTTGTAAAACCCGCTGTGTTTTCAGACATTTAACAATTTTTCACTATTTAGCAAAGTGAGCCTCTAAACTCATTGGAAACTTGACACCCTCTTTTCCAAAGACCAAAAACAACCCTAAGCACCTAAAATAATGGTCAACATGACCTTATGATAGCACCACAAAATTAAAGAACTCAAAAACAAAATAATCCTTTGCCTGGTGCTCCTGCACCATTCTCCCCCTCTCAGCACAAACAACTAAGGAAGTTTGGGAGAGATCAGAGACATATCAATGCCTTGCTTCTTAAAATCTGCTTCTTCTACCCAGGTAGCTTCAGATTCATGCTTATCCTTCCATTTGACAAGATGCTCCATGTACACCTTGTGCCTTGTAGTCTTTTTCACTCTTGACTCCAAGATCTTTTCTGCTTGTAGCTTGTTTGGAGTTGGTATGGACATGTTGCTGATGTCCTTGAAGACCTCCTGACTGTCCTGATCTAGATCCTTGACTGTCCCTTTATACTTGATTAGATCAGCCACATTGAAAACTAGAGAGATGCTCAAATCTGATGGTAACTCCACCTTATATGCATTCTTGCCATATTTGGCCAATACCTTGCATGGACCCACTCTTTTCATCTGTAACTTGGTTTCCACGCCCTTCTGCAATCTAGATTTGTTGAGGTGGACCATAACATAGTCTCCAACTGCAAATTGTACATCCTTCCTTGAGAAATCAACATTCTCCTTCAACTTTTGAGCTGCTGTAGTAACTATCTTCTTGACCTGCTCATGAATCTCCTTCATGGTCTGAGTGAAGTCTTCAGCATGTCCACTCCTATTCTCCATTGATCCAAGGTCTCTGAGTTCACAAATACCTCTTGGGTGCATCCCATACACAACCTCAAAAGGACTTTTTCCTGTAGTTCTATTGACACTATCATTATAAGCATATTCAGCTTGAGAAATTACCATATCCCATGTCTGTCCATATTCCTTGGTTAGACACCTTAAAATATTACCTAGCACTCTGTTAACCACCTCTGTTTGACCATCAGTCTGAGGAAGGTAAGCTGATCCAAAAGATAGATTTGTTCCCAATCTGCTCCATAGATTTTTCCAAAAATGACTCATGAACTTCACATCCCTGTCTGATACAATGCTCAATGGCAATCCATGGATTCTTACAACTTCCCTGAAGAAAAGATGGGCTATGTAACTTGCATCATGTGTAGTCTTGCATGGAATAAAATGACTCATCTTACTAAATCTATCTACCACAACATAAATACTATCAAAACCAGTCTTGGTCTTAGGAAGACCTACCACAAAATCCATGCTCACACACTCCCATGGTCTGTTTGGAATGGGTAAAGGTTGATACAAACCAGCATTGCTAGCTCCCCCTTTAGCTTTCATGCAAACAACACACTGTTCCACATACTTTCTGACATCTCTTGCTAACTTAGGCCAGTAATAGAATCTTTGAACTAGCTCTAAAGTTTTATTAATACCAAAATGCCCACTAAGACTGCCATTATGTTTTTCTTGAATCAAATTTTCTCTCATTGATCCTCTTGGAACACATAACTGATTACCCTTAAATAACAGTCCATTTTGTAGTGTATACTCAGCAAACTGACTATGAAAATGATTCTCAAAATTAGAACATACCTTGTAGGCTTCTAAAAAGTCTTCATCCTCACCATAGAGATCTTTAAAACTCTCCAATCCAATGCTTTTCAGCTGTATCTCTTGGACTGTCAGCAACCTTCTACTTAATGCATCTGCAACCTTATTCATTTGTCCCTTTTTGTGCTTGATGGTAAAAGTGAAAGCTTGGATGTATTCCATCCATTTCAAATGTCTATTACTCAGCTTCTCTTGGGTGTTGATGTAACTAAGTGCCTGGTTATCCGTAAAAACTACAAACTCTTTGGGTAACAAATAATGCCTCCACTTCCTAAGGGACTGCACTAAAGCATATAATTCTAGATCATAGGTAGAGTACTTTTTCTTGGCTTCATTGAGCTTTTCACTAAAGAAGGCTACAGGCCTACCTTCTTGACTAAGTACTCCTCCTACAGCTACTCCACTTACATCACACTCAACTATGAACAACTTGTCAAAACTAGGCAACAATAGAATAGGTTGGGTTGCCACCTCTTGTTTCAGTTTTTCAAAACCTTTATCAGCTTCTTGTGTCCACTTAAACTTTGTTTTCAGACCACCTTTAATAGTATCTAGCACTAGTGCACATATACCACTAAAATTCCTTATGAATTTTCTATAAAATTGAGCTAAACCATGAAAACTCCTTACCTCTGTTGCTATGGTTGGTGTGGGCCAGTTTAGGATGGCTTCCACCTTACTTGGATCCATCTTCAACGTTCCTTGGGATACTACAAAGCCTAGATACACAAGCTCTTGTTTGAAGAACTCACACTTCTCAAGATTAATGGCCAATTGTTCTTCTTGCAGCCTTTTAAGTACCATCTCCACATGCTTCAAATGTTCTTCTGTTGTCTTACTGAAAATCAGTATGTCATCAAGATAGACTACTACAAAGATCCCTATAAAATCCTTAAGCACTTCATTCATTAGTCTCATGAACGTGCTAGGGGCATTTGAGAGGCCAAATGGCATCACTTTCCACTCATACAAGCCATCATTTGTCTTAAAAACTTTCTTCCATTCATCACCCTCCTTAATTTTGATTTGATGATACCCGCTCTTAAGATCCAGCTTGGTGAAGAATTTTGCACCTCCAAGACAATCCATCAAGTCTTCAATTCTAGGAATAGGAAACCTATACCTAATTGTGACTCTATTAATTGCTCTAGAATCAGTGCATAATCTCCACTTACCTCCTTTTTTTGTTGCCAAAACAACTGGGACTGCACATGGGCTGATGCTCTTTTGGATCAATCCTTGATTCAACAATTCTTCTACTTGCCTAGCCACCTCTTGGTTCTGCTCAGGTGTAAGCTTGTATGCTGCTTTGTTAGGCAATGAGGCTCCAGGTATAAAGTCAATTTGATGACTTATTGCTCTCTTGGGTGGTAGAGTTGATGGTGTTCCATCACTGACTATGCTCTTGTATTTGTCAAGCAAGTTTTGGACTGCTGCTGGTAACACTATCCTTTTAGCCTTTTCTTCCTCTTTGGACTGCATCATAACCACATATCCTTCATTCCCTTGGTGTAGGTCCTTAAGGAACTCCTTGCCACTACTCAACATAATGTTGGGTACCTTTGATTGTCCTTCATCTTCCTCAATCAATGACTGCAGTTTGAAGGTTCTTCCATCCTTCTTGAATGAAATGGTGTTCTCTTTCCCATCATAAACAACACTTCTGTCATATTGCCAAGGTCTGCCCAGTAGTAGATGACATGCATCCATGGGTAATACATCACAAACCAGCTTGTCTTTATAGCCTCCAATTGAAAATTCTACTGTGACCTGCTCATTCACCAAAACACTCTGCCCTTTATTCAGCCATGTGACCTTGTAGGGGTTATTATGGGGTACTTTCTCCAATTTTAGCTTTGTTACTACCTCCTCAGAGATGATATTATTTGTAGAACCAGAATCTACAATGACCTTGCATACCTTTCCCAATATCTTGCACCTTGCTCTAAACAAAGCTCTCCTTTGCTTGGGTTCTTCCTTGACTGGTTGTCTGATCAGCACTCTATTAAACATCAGATTTTCACCTACTTCTGATTCTATTTGACTGATCTCAGGTGATTTGACACCCATGGTGTCCTCTTGTGCATAAGCTACTCTCTTTTCATTGCTAGATGAAGCTTTCTCTAGGCATCTATAAGCTGGATGACCTAGCTGATTACAGTGATAACATTTCATGGTGGCAAAGTAAGAGTTACTTCTGCCTACTCCTCTTCCTCTATTTGAACCTCCTTGAGGTCCTCTTCCTCTATTAAATCCTCCTCTTGAAGATGTTTCACCTCCATGCTCAGCAAGCTTGGATTCACCTTGGGTTCTTTGATCATTACCTCTTCCTTGGTAACCACCACGCTGTCCTCTTTGATCTCTGCCTTTGCCTCTGCCTTTAAAAGACTGATCATGCTTCCTCTTGTTCCTTTCTTCAATCTTGATAGCCAACTGATAACATTGGTGTACTGTTTTAGGACTCAAAAGAGCCATCTCTTCTTGTATGTTCCACTTCAAACCATTGAGGTACCTAGCCACTTTTAGGCTCTCATTTTCTGCCACATTAGATCTTAAACAAAGCTTTTGGAACTCTTTAGTATAGGTGTTGACATCTTGGTCTTTCTGTCTTAAACTTTTCCTCTTCTTGTGCAGCTGAATCTCATAGTCATTTGGCATATATGCTTCCTTTACCTTAGCAACCATTCCTTTCCAAGTTGAAATGGGCTGCTTGCCTTCTTTTTCCCTTTCAGTCTGAACAAACTTCCACCATGTCAAAGCTGATCTCCTCAACCTTGATTTAGCTACCTTCACCTTCTGTGCTTCAGTTACTCCATCACACTCAAAGTGATTCTCCATGCCTTCTATCCAATCCATGACCAAATCAGGATCCATCTTTCCACTAAATAGTGGTATACCCTCAAGTCCTTTTCCACTCAATGCTTTCAATGCCTTCAAGAAAGGCTCCTCCTCCAAAATGGGGTCAGGTTCAGGGACTTTGTCCTCCTCTGCAACCTCTTCTTCTTTTGGCACTTATCCTTCCAATTTCACCTTGTTCAATGCTGCTTCAAGCTGCTCTATTCTTTCCTTTAGGGATTTGTTATCCTCTTCTTGCTCTTCAACCATCTTGGCTAACTGTACATTTGTCACCATCTTGGGCAGTTCACTTGACTCAACTTCCTCTGACATATAAGCTACTGCTTTCCCAAATCTTTCACTTGCTCTGATACCAATCTGATAGGGAGGCTACAGGAAGCAATCACAGATTCCTAGAAGCTGCAGGAATCAGTTACACTGTTTTCAGATGCTGCAGGAAACAGTCACAGTTTCCTGTGCTAGGCCTTGACATAGACCTCCTTGGTGAAATTTATGTTCCACCCTAACCTATAGGAACTCTATCTTTTCTAAGTTCCCCTGGTTCTCCTGCCAACCTCACTATCTTGTCAAGTTTGCAACTACCAAGCCAAATCTTGGTGCTATGACTCCTTTCCTTCTTAGCCTTTTATCCATCCAAAAGACTAATCCTCCCTCAATACATGAACGAATCTTGCAGGGGTGAGGGAATGTTTTCCAAAACTCCAAAACAACCTCCTAGGGTTTCTGGAACTTCACTTAGACTCCATCTTACCAACACTTGCATGAAGCCTATTCCAAAGGTTTTGCTCTTGAGCCACTATTTGGTCTCTGAACAGGGGTAAATTGCTTTTCCCTCTTAAACCCACCAAAGAAACATGGTTCTTGGCTTAGGAAATTTGTTTCCCTTGTCTACAGCTTCAATATTTCTAGGGTCTTGGTTCTATCCAAGCCGTTCTTTTCCCTCATGCAAACACTACCCAGAAAACTAGGGTTTCTAACTGTCTAGAACCAGTTTTAGGACTGGTGAAAAGTTCTCCTCCTAAACAGATTGCTGGGATCTCCCCCTTGGTACCGCACGTGGCCAAGACCTTCCCCTAAATTCTCCAAAAATAATTTTTCAAAAATCTTTTCTCCCCTGCAAGTTATCAACGTTGTTCTGCAGCCTTTCCTAGCCGAGCTCTTCACTGGCTCGCCTAGGGCAAGACTTTTCTCATAACTCCTGCAACCAAAGAAAACCTAGCACCTACCACTAAAATATGTATAGATATGGAGCCTGACCATGTTCCCAACAATTCCATACTTCCAGGTACAGAGGGAATGCAGCCTAGAACTCCATTTTTACACAGTTCCAGTCAAAACAGCAAATAAGGGAAAAACACAGAATTTACAAGAATGTGTGAAAATGATGAAACAGCTATAAAATGTGCCTTAACATAACTTCCAGAGGCTTCTCTACATGTAAAAAAAACTTACAAAATGCCTCTTTTAATTCATTTAACTGCTGTCTTGCAAACAAGAACAGAAAAACACAGAAAATAAGACAAGAAAGCTGTTTTCTTTAATTTCTGGAAAAATAGTCCGTACAAAGAACTTCTAACCCACCAAAAAGGTCGTGGAATGCCTTAAATATCCTTCCCAACAATTTAGGTTCTTGGGTCGAGGCTTAAATGACCTAAAAATGCCTTTTTGTAAAACCCGCTGTGTTTTCAGACATTTAACAATTTTTCACTATTTAGCAAAGTGAGCCTCTAAACTCATTGGAAACTTGACACCCTCTTTTCCAAAGACTAAAAACAACCATAATCACCTAAAATAATTGTCAACATGACCTTATTATAGCACCACAAAATTAAAGAACTCAAAAACAAAACAATCCTTTGCCTGGTGCTCCTGCACCACCAAGACTTCATTGTAACAACACATACTTCCTCAGTAACAAGAAAAGAGAGTATAAAACATACTAGAGACCATCTGCAAAAACTTTCCACCATCAAAATTACTTCTAATCTTCATCTTAATATATCATGATATTATCTCTTTTGTCAACAACCATACTTAATTCATCTTTACTTTTCATCAAACAAGGCATGACATCCAACCATGATCCCATCATCATAGAGTATCAACAACATAAAATTGTGAGCAGAATCAATGACAATCAATCTCACAAACATGTGCAATAATCTCCCCAAGTGTTGACAACTAATGCCAACAAACTCACCAAGTGTTGTCAACACACTAATCTCCTCAAGTGTTGACATCAATGACAACCACATAGACAACTAATGCCTAAAATATTCACCTTTGGCATTGATGGAAACACACACCTGCTCAATCTCCCCCTTTTACATCAAGGACAAAGGGTCACACACACCTACATATTAAGAACAACAACACATTCTCACCCTTTGACCAACAACACTTCTTCTTCAACCAACTATACATGCTCAACAGTTGCACGTTTTATTCAAGCTCCCCCTAAGGAGAACATTATTTTTACTCTTCAAGGTTCTCCCCTTTGATGTACATTCACTCCTTCTTGAAGTGACTAACAGGCTCCCCCTCTCATCAACAACCATTTCCAACTCCTCCTAAGAGGAAGCCACCATCAATCTAGGCATAAGGATATATCTTGAATTACTTCACCTAGACAGATGCACCAATTATGCATCTAGTTAGAAAAAGGAGGGGAAATAACCCCTAACTTCTGTTGGAGATACTCAAAAGTAACCTTTTAAAGTTCCTTAGTGAAGATATCTACAATCTTATCCTTAGTAAGCACATACTCCATTTTGACTTCTTGCTCTGCAACCTTCTCCCTTAAAAAGTAATACTAGATAGAAATGTGTTTGGTTCTTGAATGCATCACTGGATTCTTGGAAATATTAATTATATTGGTATTATCACATAATATAGGAATAGGTTCATCATAAACCACCTTTATATCCTTCAAATTCTACTTCATCTAAAGCACCTGGGTGTAGCAAGATGTTGTAGTGATATATTCAACTTTTTTTGTGGTCAAGGACATTGAGTCCTACTTCTTATTGAACCAAGAGACCAATCTATTTCCCAAGAAAAATGCATTTCCATTGGTGCTCCTCTGGTCATCTACACATCATGCCCAATGAACATCAATATAAGCACTAAAGGAAAATAGTTCATCCTTTTTATACCACAAACTATAATCCAAAGTTCCCTTCAAGTATCTAAATATTCTTTTCACTACCTTATCATGAGTTTACTTAGGATTAGCTTGAAATCTAGCAACCAAGCATACTACATGCATAATATTAGGTCTAGAAGTAGTCAAGTACAACAAACCTCTAATCATAGATGTATAAAGAGTTTGATCAACCTCTGAAGACTCATCATTATTTCTCTAATGACAACCAATAACCATGGGAAGACTTACAAGTTTGGAATCCTCCATGCCAAACTTCTTCAACATCTTATTTACATAATTAGCTTGAGAGATAAAGATACCATCATCTGGCTAAATAATCTAAAGCCCAAGGAAAAAAAACAACTCACCAATCATGGACATCTCAAACTCTTTTTGAATCTCTTCTACAAACTTATTACACATTCCATCATCTCCACCAAAGATGATGCCATCAACATATGCAACCATAATCAAAATCTTGTCTTCCTAAACCTTAATGTAAAGATTACTATCTTCTTTCTTGAATATTTTTTGAAGTAAGTACTTATCCAACCAAGCATACCAAGCTCTAGGAGCTTGCTTAAGTCCATAAAAATATTTCTTGATTCTGCACAACATATTTAGATCTTCTAATAACTGGAAACCATCTAGTTGCTCAATATATACCTCTTCCTCTAGATCATCATTCAATAAGGCTAACTTGACATGGACATTTGATATACTTTGAAATTCTAGTGAGCAAAAAAGGCAAGAAATATTGTTATTGCCTCTATTTTTGCTATTGGAGCAAAATTCTCCTCAAAATCAATACCTTCAGCTTGTGAATAACTCTTACATACCAATCTTTCTTTGTTCCTTACAACTTCACCATATTCATTCAACTTGTTCTGGAACACCCACTTTGTTCCTATAACATTCTTATCAATTGATCTGGGAACCAATTCCCATGTTTGATTCTTTTCTATTTGATCCATTTCCTCTTCCATTGGCTTTATCCAACCATCATCTTTTCTAGAATCAACAAATTTCTTGGGCTCTACCCTTGATAATAAACACAAGACTACTTGCTCACTTACTTTTGCAAACCTTCTCCTTTTCAGCACATTTTCATTCTTGTCTCCAATAATCTAATATGTAGAATGATTCTTCTAAAAATATTTTGTTGGAGTCATGGAAGCCTTCACTGTTTCTGGTTCCTTCTCTTATTTTTCTTCTTCTTCTTCATTATAGGGAGACATATAAGATTCACAAACATCTAGTTCTTGCAAGATATGACACAAATATTCACCTACCTTAACATTTTTCTTTCAATCATCTTTCCCAATCTCTTGTTGTAGCATTTGTAGGCCTTAATTCTAGTGGAGTAACCAAGAAAGATCCCTTCATCACACCTTGAGTCAAACTTTTCAAGGTCTTCTTCATCTCTTTTGATGTAACATTTGTTGTCACAAATTTTGAAGTATCTAATAGTGGGAGGCCTACCATACCACAACTCATAAGTTGTCTTAGTGCTATTGATCCTCAACTATACTTTTTTTAGTAAATAAATAGAAGTGTGAACTGCTTACTTCCAATACATATCAAGCAAATCAACATCTTTCAACATAGTCCTAGCCATTTCTTGTAGAATCCTATTCTTCCTGCCTACTACCCCATTCTATTGAGGGGTTCTAGGAGCAAACAAATGTATCCTAATACCATGATCTTCACAAATCTTTTCAAATTCATTTGAAGTAAATTCACCTCTTCTATCTGACCTTAAAAATTTGATCTTAGCATCCATTTCATTCTTAACTTTTGCTTTGAAAAATTTAAACTTATCAAAAGCTTCTGAATTATCTCTTAGAAATGCCACCCAAGTCATTCTAGTATATTCATTAATAAGTAACATGAAATGCCTTTCACCTTGTTGACTCCTTTTTTGTGTAATTCTACACAAGTTAGTGTGAATCAACTCCAATGACATTATAGCATAGCACTCCTTGCTCTTGAAACTTGTCTTTGCTTTCCCATTTGACATTCTTTGCATAAAGTGTTTGCAGGATTAATTATCATAGGCATGTCTCTCACTACATGAGTAGTACTAATTTTTACCATATTGTGAAATTTGATGTGTCCCATTCTTTTGTGCCATAGCCAACACTCACCAAACTGAGCCAATAAATAGATTATTTCATTTGTCTCCTTTAGATGATAGACATTTCTATTTGTCCTTGTACCTTAAACAACTAGTCTTTTAGACCCTGCCTTTTTGATCTCACAACCATTGGCATTAAATGTAAGATTATATCATTTGCTACACATCTGAATAACAATGAGAATATTATACTTCAGATTTTTGACATAGAGTACATCCTTAGTTCTACTCTTTCCATCAATTATTATAGCACCCTTTCCATAAATTTATGCTGACTCATCAGCACCAAACTTAATAGCTCCACCAATAACCTTCTTAAGACTGATGAACCTACTCTTGTCACTATTCATGTGGTTAGAACAACCACTATCAATCACCCAAGTATTTTCTTCTTCTTTTGTGTGAAAGGTAGTCCACACAGCCATGGATATTTCATTATTTTTGTCAACCTACAAAGTACTAGACTTCTTACATTTTCCAATATCACCCTTGTTTTCTTTCAGATCCATGAATAGGGTTTCATCATTTGAATCATTATCCTCATCTTTTGAAGAAAAACTACTTCCTTGGAATAGAAACCTCTTTTAAACTTATCCTTTTTTTTACTATCATCTAATTCTTTATAAGGACATTTCGATGAAAAATGACCAATCCTCTCACAATTGAAACACTTGAAAGGTAACTTACCTTTGTATTTGTCAACGCCTTTCTTCAATTTTCTCACAAATTTTGCTTCAATCTCAACAAATTCATCATCTTGATCAGTTGCTTCATCTTCTATCTTTTTACTAGTTTTGAGTGCAACTTCCTTCTTTGGAACATCTTTGTCAAATTATCTCATTTCAAAGGCTGTGAGAGCACCAAACATTTCATCTACTAAGTACTTGTCCAATTCCTTAGACTCTTCAATAGAAAATACTTTATGACTATAATCTTTAGGGAGAGATCTCAAAACTTTATTCACAATCTCATCTTCTTTCACTTCTCCACCAAGACATCTGATTCTAGTAACAAATTCATCCACCTGGAGCATATAAATAGCAATGTCTTCTTCCTTCATCATCCTCAATGTTTCAAATCTACTCTTGAAGATTTGCATCTTGGCTTTCTTTACTTTATTATCTCCTTCATAGATGCTACTCAACTTTTCCCATACATCCTTAGTAGAATTGTAACTCATTACCTTCAAAAACTCTGAATCAGCTAACCTACACAAGATAGCATTATTTTCCTTGAATTGTTCTCATGCAACCTGATCTTAGCTAGATGTATAGGAGGAGCAATAGGAGCAGTATAACCATCCTTGAAAAATTTCCAAACACCAAAAACTAGAGAGTTTAGATGGTTTTCCATTCTTAACTTCCAAAAGGTGTAATTTGTCCCATCAAATCTAGGACCTTTGTAAGATCCATCATGTGCCATCTCAGGATTTTCCTTAAGTGGTTAAGCTTCTTTAGAGTAACTTGGATCTAATACCAATTGTTGAACACACTCGGATACTAAGAGGGGGGTGAATTAATATCTACAAAATCTTAACTCTTTTAGACCTTAAACCCTTCAACAATATGAAAAATCAATCTATTAACAAGATCAAAAACCCTTAACCAAATTTACAACACTTATTTAAATTAATATCATTTAGAGATATGACAATGAACACACATGCACAAGATAACACCAAATTTATGTGGAAAACCTAAAAAGGGAAAAACCATGATGAGAGTCAACTCACAATATAGAAGGTCACTAATATAATTACAATTTAAGGTTCTCTTCCAATGGAATTGTAGGATAAGATGCAAAACCTTAGGGAAAGATACAAGGTACTTATAGTACTAAGGCACACAACCCCAGGGCAAGATAAAAATTACAAGGACCTGATGAGATTCACTATCTTAGAGTAGGATACAATGAAGAATATAGAATTACAATATTTTTCAACAATATACTTTGTTGAATGAGGCGTTAAAGCTCATTTCCATTTTCCTTTTCATAACTCGTAGCTTCAATTCATCTTCACACATCTCTATAGCCACTCAATAATATTCCAACTGAAATGCTCTTGCATTTATATCCTCTGCAAGATCTCAAAACATCAATTAGGTTGGTCAAAGAAGAATACAAACAATTATTTCCACAAGTTGGCCACGAAAACATAATGTGGTCCTATACATAAGATAAAGAGGACCAAAAACAATATTATTACCTCTTCCAATTTGATTCCAAACAACTCTCATGTTGGCACACAACAACCCAAGTTGACCACAAGGAAACATGTAGATCAAACCGTGTAGCACATAACTAGTCAACTGAAAAAACATACATCCAACTTTGTTTACTCAATGTAGTTCTCAACAAGATCAATCAAGACCTAAATGCATCTTAACATGACTTCATATGATAGAAAAAACCCCAAGCATACAACATAAGTAAGATAACAAGCCCTGTCGGCCAAATATCCACAAATTTCCTAGAAAACTAATTCAACACAATATGCGACACCAAAGAGATCAAATATTATCTTGTGGTTCACAAAGAAATGTTCCATGAACATCCAAAAACACTTCCATATACTTATTTCATACTTTCATTCCACAAAAAACCACCATAATATAATCAAAACCAAAATAATTCATTCCAGAATCACATAAGATACCACCAAGAGGTAGAACATTAATAATCCAACTTGTGGACCACTTTATTGTATGAAAATTGAACTGAGACACTACACAAGCACTAAGATCACATACAACAAGAAAAAAGAGAAAAAACATCAATACGAAGAAATGTAGAGCATTTTTTGGACCAATCCAAATAACCAACAAAACTACAAACACACCGCAACTAGCAGAAACCTCCTTGGAAACACTAGTGACCTGAAAAGATAGGAGTGCAACATCCATAGAACACAAATAGTGAATCCCAAATTTAAAGACCATACCTTCAACATAGAGGAATGTAGAGAATTCTCCAAAAAAAATTCAAAGCAACTTACTAAACTAAAAACTTTCACCAACATGCAAAGACTAGAACTTCCTTGTAGCAACGCATACTTCCTCAAGAACAACAAAAGATAGCATACACATACTGGAGACCATCCACAACAACTATCCACCATAAAAATTACTTATAATCCTCATCTTAATATATCATCATGATATTATATCTTTTTTCAACAACCATACTTAATTCATCTTTACTTTTCATCAAATAGGGCATGATATCCAACCACGAACCTATCATTATAGAGTATCAGTAACATACAGTTGTGATAAAAATCAATCTCACAGACATGTAAAAAAATCTCCCCAAGTGTTGAAAACCAATTGCAACAAACTCACCAAGTGTTGTCACCACACTAATCTCCTCAAGTGTTGACATCAATGACAACCACATAGACAACAAATTTCAATAAGAGTGAGGCATTGAGGCTACTAAACTCATTTTTTATTTCCTTCTACATTTGATCAAGGTGGTCATTGAGTGATTTCATGGTGGGATATTGTGGTTGTTGAGAACAATGACCTATCAACTTAAATATAAGCACTACTCTAAGAAATTTAGGCATAGTTATATGGAAAATTGATCATCTTGAAGAGATGAGCATAACTAGACAATCCACCAAAAGGAGTAAAATTTAGCCCTAACCTAAAGAAAGGGGTAGCCAAAGTTAAATGTTAAATTGAATAGCTTAAAGAGGTGAATGTAATGAGATAATTTACCAACATGGGTAAATATTAACCCCAAATTATTTATTTACCTAGATATTTTTTAAAATTTGGATCCTTATGGGTGGGAAATATGCCTTGTTTCTTTAATATCTTGATTGGTAGATATTTGTATATTATAGATTGTGTCTTGTTGGACTATATGGGTGCAAATTTTATAAATATAAACAACCTCATTAATCAGAATATTGTTATAATAATTAAAAATATGGAAGAATACTTTGGAAATTGAGGTTGAAATGGTAATTCCAATACAACAAGATCCCAAAATGAGCCAACGATGCATGAAAACATGGTTCTATGCTATTTGACATGTATCCTCAAGACAAGATTCTATCTATTAACCATCTAGAGTCTCTCAAATATTTATCTTATTTTCCTTTGGACAAATACTTTGGAAATTGAGAATATTTTGGACAAGAAGGTAAGAATCGACAAGATGTGGTGGACATGAGACATGGTTGATTGGGCTAAATTGGCAACTTCCAAGTAAGGCTAAATAGGTTTCAAAGGATTATGTGGGGTAGATATTCCCACATTTGGTTATTCCTTGACCTTTGGGGGACCAAAATAAAGTCTAATCATGTTGGACTAGTGGGGTCATGGAGTAGTCAAGAAGGTGACTAATAACTTAGAGACACAAAACTAATGAAACCACAATATTATGATATAAACAAGGTTGTAAATAATACAAGGAGGTGTATGAGATGATTTAGAGTATCTCAATACTTTTTGAAACAAGTCATAGACTTGAGTTTCTAAGTATAAAATTAAGAATGATGAACTTTTCACTTATCATAGGAGGTGAAAGCATCATATGATGTGAATACACATGCCCCTAAGAAAACAAACACCAATCTATTAGAAACACCAAAATAATCAATATGGGGACAAAGAGTTGAATACAAAGGGGTTTGACACTTGAATCAACTTGTTATACAATTATTCTCCCATTTCAAAGTGTCATGCGAGGATAATAATGTATGATATATTATGTAATCATGAAGTTTGAAGGGTTGGCTAATGTGCTAACCTTCATTTTTCATGTTCTTTATGAGATTGCAAGTGAAGTGAAACTAGGTTTTTGATTTGTAAGGTTTGTCATGCTACCTTCTCCAAAGTAATTTGTTTGATTAGCCTTAGCCTATTTTCCATAATTTTTTCCATGGGCTAATGAGATGGTAAAAAATTAAAAAATTAATTAAATAATTGAATAATATTATAAAAAAGTAAAAATTAAAGGATAACTTATATTTAATTATTTATAAAGGTGGTCTATGTGATTATTTTAAGTGTTGTTAGACCCATAGTGAAAAAAGGTGATTAAAAAGGATAATTAAACTTCTATAAATTTTAGGAATATTTATAAAAAAAACATTATTTTATTTCCTTAGTGTGGACAATGATTTTGGATTGCCCACATGGTGCTTTGCTCCTTCTAGGGTTTTTCACCTAAAAGGAAAAAGGGGAATGTATGGGGTCCAAAATGCAAATGTCAACACTCAAAGTTAATGAAAATGAGATGTATTATGTCTAATTATGATGTACTAATGCATTGATCTGAAAATGAAATGATTTAATGATGCAAAACTTAAGAAATGTGAAGTGCTAGAAAACACAATGTGATATGCAAAAAAACCTAAAAATGCAAGTAAATAATGAAATAACTGAACAGAATCAGAGAAGTGCACCTGGAATCTGACATTATATGTCGAGAGATTCTAGAATCTTGAAAATTTGACTGGAAATGTTGACTGGAACACTTACGCCAAGCTAGGTGACTTAGTCCCAATTTTGGGAAAATTTGTCAGAACAGGAATCTGCCAAATGGATATCCAAAAATGTAGAAACCACTTTTTAGGCCTGAAAGTGGGACTAATCCACCAGTAGTTGCAACTTATTTCACCTACAAATCTTGAGAATTTCAAGACAAAATCTTGTAGCCTTAGGTTTGTACTTGCTTTTCTGACTGGTGTCCACACTTGATTCTATAGAAAATGGGGTAAAAAGTGTCTCCAAGCTTGAATTAGAGTTATGTTGACTTGATTGACTTTGAAGACTTATTGACCACTTTTCAACACCTATTTCTTTGACAAATCTACCTAAAAATTATGCACACATGCAAAGAGGGAAAAATGGTTAAGGGTTAGAGTATAGGGATTTGCCTTGGTCAAATCCCACTTTGGTAATCAAACCTTTGATAAAGAAATGAAATGGAAAGAGAATGATAAATAAACAACATGCAATTTCATAAACTTACCAAACCCTTGATGTGTAGAATTGAAGATATGCAATGAATTCCTCCAATGGATGACTTGATTATGCCTAAATTGATTGAATGCTTGAGAATGATTGAGCTAATTGCTTATGTGAGTGCTTGAATGACTAGATGAGTTAGGAGATGTAAAATGAGGAGAAAATACCTTATTTATACTTTATTTTCCTAAATTTCCCAAAAATAACACATTGTAGGCCGACCTCAAGGGTTAGAGGACAAAATACCGCTAGAAAATTGAAATAATTTTGAGTTTTGTGCTAAAAAGGACTAAGTCGCCCCTATTGATAACTTAGTCCCACTTAAGAAAATTAAGTGGGTGGCAGGAATTAAAGGGAATTAAACATGGTCCAATGGGAATATCCTTAAAACCACACTTAAAAATGGTTGGAAAGTGTATTAAGGGGTCATTTAAACATGAGAAAGGGTTGAATTAGTGTTGACAAGTCTAGAAAAGTGTGAAAGAGGGTTACAACACTTAACAACACTTTGAAATAAGACTTGGTAAGTGATAAAAAGGATATATTTAGATGAATTATGATGAAAGGGTCCTAGAAAAACTTGTGAAAGTGGGTTACAACACTTCACGACACCTTTACCAAACAACCTAGAAGTATTAATGATTCACAAGGGTCAAGACCTAATGTGAACGTGTTGACCACATTACAACATTAATCTAGGAAAAATCAAGCCAAAGTCCACTAGAAAGACTCAAGTGAGCATAAAATGTCAACTATACTTTTTTTGGTGACACACTTAGTAAAGTTATTAATAGGAGGAATGTTTTTGAAAATTTTCTTCATGCTTTTTGAAACAATCTCATTTTCTCAAGAATGAATGTGTGTTCTTTTCTTCCCAGGATGAAAACCCTCTGTATTTGTGTTTCGAAGATGAAAATCCTCCTAGTTTTTAATGAAATTCCATTCTAGAATTGATAGTGTGCTTCAATAAAATATTAGGTTTCGCATTTCAAGTTTTGGGTGAGAGCTTTACAATGTTATTGCAATGTTCTCAATATTTATGTTATCCACCAAAGTTGCACCCTATTGAACCTGATGTCCAACACCTCAGTGTAACATGCAAAGACCTCTAAAGATGTGGGTTTCTTGTAAACAGAGGTCAACCTCCGGAGAAGGTCAGCTTCCTTTAGTGTCACCTAACTACTAATTCTGTAAAGGGAAAGGGAGAAGGAGAATGCATAAAAATAAAACTAAATACTATGGTGATACACCGAATTGACAAGAAATCATGAAATGAAAACAAGATGAACATACACTGGGAAACTAATGGTAGCTATTTCACTTACTCAACATAACCTCTTTAGACTTATGCATCATTCTTAAAAGGCTTGATCTACATACATATCTTAAGAAGGAAAGATGAATTTCACAACTTTAAGGTATGAATGCAGACTTAGAAAACATAGTTGAAAACTTGCATAAGCTAAAAATATAGAAATGAGAGTAGTCTAAACATTAACACTGGCTTCCAAGGTAAACTCTGTGTTATATTCCAAATTCCAGTTGAGTTACAAAGCATACATCAGCTGAGAGAGGATTGTTAAAAAATCACTAACTCTTGAGAATGCATAATCCAAACTCCCTTACAAAGAGGAAAAAATGCCTTATATAAAAAAGATGTCGGCCCTCTAGGGCTTACAAAAATATCATTCCTCAGAAAGATCTGCCCCTTAGATATTTTTGAATGAAGTTAATGTTGCATTCAAGTGTATCCCTGTTGTCTATGTCGGTGTGAAAATTTGCTACAGGAATGGCCTCCATGTCCATTCTTGAACCTCCTTGAAGGGTCGCTTTGAATGCTTCTGAGTGCTATCATAAATGTCGATCCCCCTCTGTCAGTAGCAATCTGGGCTAGCACCGTGACTCACGGTTTCTTCTTCATTTTTGCCTACTTCTCGCTCTTTCAGATCTTTCTTCAAGTTTATCCCCATTCCGTTGATCCTCTTCTCACCAATCAAACTACCATGACTCGCCTATAGCTTCCTCTGATTGGTTGAATAGATGCTACATGGAAATGCCAAGCAGTCAAAGGTTGCTCAAACTGAATTGCATATCGGTGAGACACATAACATGTCTCCCTGATGCGATTATACTTTACAGCATCATCGACAAGACACAAGACTGTTGGCGATACATCATGGCAAAGCCCCTTCATTCTCCCTGAGCTCCTTCTATTTCAGCAAGACCACCCGCAATCGACAAGACATCACTCTAACAGCCAGACGTTACACCGATGTCACCTATGTCGGGGAGACAATCGCTATCGACCAGACATCATGGTGAGCCCTCAGGAGTCATACCGATATCCTTTTCCATCACTACAACCTTCACCCCTCGGCAAGAGCTTTCATCAAGCGCATTCCACTCTCCTCAAGCTCCTATCATTTCATTTCAACAAGATCCCCATCGGTCGGCGAGACATCTTGCCAAATCCATCTCATTTCGACAAGAGCCTACCTTCCTATTCACAATGGTCGGCAAGACATATAGTGTTGGGAGACTTCTCCCCGACCTCAAAATCTTATACTAAAGGTACCCCCTGTTGGCGTGACCTTCTTCATTCAGCCAAACCTCATACCGAAAGCAATATCTCTTAGCGAGACTACCCTCATTTGCCGAGATGTTGTGTCGAGCTCTATATGTTACGCCGAAGGCACAAAACATATCGGCGTGACTAACAACCATCGGTGAGACATCCTGTCGACAGCACCTCCCTTCACCGAGCCTTCTTCAATTCACTGAAACATCTCCCCAAGCTCCTACTTGTTTGGAAAGACCTTCGGCCTTCGATGAAACCTTTTTTCGAACCTCTTTCCTTCGCCGATGCCGCTTCACTTCATTTTTGCAAGACAAACATTCATCGGCAAGAGTTCATAGCAGGCTCCATTAGTCATACCGATATCCTTTCCATCGCTGAGACCACACCATGTTGGCAAGACATCACTCCGACGGCTGGATGCTACATCGATGTCATCTATGTCGAGGAGACCTTTCGTATCTGTGAGACCACCCTCAATTAGTGAGACATTACATCGACCGAGCCTTTTGTCAGCGAGTGCAACTCCTTTGGCAAGACTTCACCCTGTCGGCCAGACGTCAGATCAATGTCAAACTCTCTCGACGAGGTCACCTCATCTTGACAAGACCTTCTCAGGTCGGCAAGACATCACGATGAGACCTTATGCCAATGTCGCTTCCTCTCTTGTCGGGGAGACCACCACTAGTCGGTGAGACCTCTCTCCAATGGTGAAACCTTACAGCGAAGCCCCCATGCCATTGCCAAGACCTTGGCCTGTCGGCCAAACATCCCCCGAGATCACCATCCTACGCCGAAGGCACTCTGTTTCGGTGAGACATCATTTGATCACCAAGACATCTCCCTGAGCTTAACATTACGCCAAGAGTTCCACTCTTTTGGAGAAGACTTCGTTTATTCGGCAGGACCCTATGTCGAAGGCAAAATCCTTCAGCGAGACCTTTGTTGATTGTCGAGACCTCCTGCCGAAAGCAAATGGTTTCCCTTGGCACCAACCTTGTGAGCTACTGTTGGAAAGACATCCCAAGCGAAGAGATACATAAAGACTCATGATGACCTGAATGTCTCAGCAACCTGAGGATTTTTGAATGAATATAGCACAACAGCCAGTCGGCAAGACTTCCAGCTGGTCTTAGCGACTTTCTTCCTCAAGAGCTTTGTGCCAAATCTAACTGAGGAAGGATTTCCAATAGACTTCCCTGTGAAATAGAATTAGATGAAGACCCTCCCAATGATGCAAATGTCCCATTGGCCTTCATGAACACCTGAAACATAATTTGTCCTGCCTAATTGAGCCCATAGGTGAAAAAGGGGTAACAATTTCCATTTTAAGTTACAATTGGGTTTTGAAGATTCAATAGTATTATGATATTTCAATTTAGGTGAGGTACATCCCTAAAAGTTGTACTATTGTATATTATTCATTGATAGTACTAGTATCAAAGGGCCAAATTTGACCATACAAAATATAAAATATTAAGTGCAAGGGAGGTGTCTAAGATAATGCTAACTTTGTAGAGTTTGTATTATGGATTTTATATCATTATTGTAGGTTGTATTGATCATGATTAGGTTGTACCAATTTGGGGCAATGAAGATTAAGTTTGTATAAAATATTTTCATTATTATAATTGTACCTCTCTAACACCCTTGCTATAGTCATTGGCCAATGCCTATAGGCTTGAAAGCTACCAAAGAATTTTCTATAATGATGATTGTACTTCCTCTATAGGTTGTACAAAATGAAAATTGTACCATTATTATTTCTATTTATCTTTCTTATTTCTAAAATGTAGCCCTTGATTAGAATTTTAATGATTTATGTTCATATTCATGGATTCTATATTGTGTTTGATAATCAAATTTTTCTTGCTAGTTTTATCACAAGTTATTTGATGATAAAAAGGTCAGACTATTGCTAGATGTATATTTTAAATAGTTACATCTTTGAGAGATATTTCCTTAAGGCATGTGAAAGTGATTAGATGTTTTAACAATCTATTTTGGAAATACTAATCACTATTATTTGGGACTAATGTATACCCAAAAATTCCATTGGTATTGCAATTGGTTTTCAAATTATAGTATCATATAATTATAGTCTCAGATAAGGTCTCACATCATTATAGTCTTATATAATTTCACTCATACCCACACTCAGAGGATTGTCATTGGTTCAATTGCTAGATGTTTCCAACCTACTTTTCTTTGTAGGGAGGAAGAGGTTATTGAAATTGAAGATCATAACCTAGTTTTCAATGACATTAAAACTAGTTATGTTGAGTATAGAGCTCTCCTAGAGGAGATCTAGAGTGAGATGTCACACAAAAATTATATAAATATGAAGAAGTCTTGAAATGGCCTTAGATTTGAGCCTAAACCACAAGCTATCCAACAAGATTTGTAGTATACTTTTGGGTCCAAGTTATCACTTCCTAATTTTGATGGATTTAGAAAGTGTTCAACTAGAGATTGGATATAGAAGTTGGACACATATCTATCACTCAATCCAATCCTAAAAGATGAAGCCATCAAATTTTCCAGTATCCATCTTGAGGGTACAACACATGAATGGTGATATCATGGGTTGACTCCTTAAGGGCATAATCTTATCAATTCTTATGATGAATAAAAAATAATATTAATTGAAATATTTGATAGGAAGAATCCTAAAGTTTATTTTTAAGAGTAAGAATAACTCAAGCAAACAAAAGCATTGAAGGTTATGTGATTGATTTTTTAAAAAAATCTATCACGGTTCCTAATATTACGAAAAGAAGATAGTGTATGCTATTTATAGAAGGCTTGTTTGAACCTCTCATAAGTTTAGTCAAATCATTTGAACCTCCATATCTAAAGGAGGATATCAAAAGGTCCTTGACACTTGAGTCTTCCCTTCCAAAAATTAATTTATAGAAGAATACTTTCCGTCCAAAGAAGCCCTTCGAGAAAGGTTTCAATCAAAGTAAGAATTTAATATCAAAGAAAGAAGATGAGATAAAAAAATAAATGGATGGGAAGAAAATTTTCTTCTTATCCAAAGATCCATGGGCACCAAGACATAAATTTCTAAGGAAGGGAAATTGCACTACTTTGAGGTTGTTTTAACTAAGGAATTCAAATTTGAAGGGTTAGAACAAGAAAAAAGAGCCTCAACAAGATCAAGAGGAAAATATGCTTCATGAGGTACTCTTGCCAAAAAAATTGGTGCTCTAAAATAAGCCCTTTGAAATTTCACAGAGGTATACATGTGGACAATGGATTACAATGCTCATTGACTTTGGAGCAACTCATAATTTTATTGATGAAGGGTTTCTTGCAAAAATAGGCCTAAAAACTAAAGATTTTGAAGGCTACAATTTGATGGCTGCAAATGGTTTTTGTATTCAATGCACAAGGAATATTCCCAAAATTAGTCTCATGTTGGGAAACTATGAAGTAAAATATGATTCCTATGTTGTTAGCAAAGGATATAATGATGTAGTATTGAGATTTTAGTGGTTTCATTCTTTAGGCAAGATTACTCACAAATTCCAAACCATGGAACTCAAGTTCCATTTAGATGGTAAGAAGTTAGTACTTCATGGAATATCCAATGGTATTCCAAAGAATGTTTTAGCAAAGCATATGGACAGGAATTTTTGTCATGGTCAAGTTGCATGGGTAGCCCAACACTTGATTATACTTATCATTTTTTCAAATGGTAAGAAATCATATGATGTTGATGTTTAGTCTCTTTTGGATAAATATAGTAAGGTTTTCAATGACATGCCTCTTAGGAGGCCATCAAATAAAGGGTTTGAACTGGGTAAAAGCACAAACTTGTGTCACACTTTCAACCAACTAAATCTAGTTTTGAGTGAAATAATTTCACCCTAAACAATTTCAAGTGAAGCAATTTCAACTAAAACTACATGGCCTATACGTGAAACATAAAGTTTTAGGTGAAACCCTTTCCCCCAAAACAATAATTTTTTCCCTTTATCGATTTAAAATGTGACTCAATTTGCATGTATGTTTTTTATTGAAAGAGTTTTGGTTGAAAGTGTTTTAGTTGAAACCCTTTCACCTGAAATTGTTTATGTGGCATCCTTGTTGGAAAATGCCTCATCTTTTTTAACAGAAAGCTTTGAAACTTTCCACTTGAATATTTGATATTCCTTTAATTAGAATAATTTTAAAAAATAAAATAAACCTTTTTGTAGAGCTTAGAGTCAAGAATCCAAATATATATATTTTGATATTTTGATTAGTTTTAATATTTTTTTAAAATAATGCAAGTAGGTTGTTAAAATGAAAAATGAGGCTGATTCGAAATTAAAAAAAAATACTAAAACATAAATAATTTTTTTTTTAAAATATGGTGCACAAGAGGAGAGAATCCTCTCCAAATAGGTATTTTTTAAAAAAAGTAATGAAAAAAATTAGACAATAGTTGACGTCCAATGAAAACTATCAAATTTTGGTACGTTTGACTTTAGCACATTATTATGAGGAAAATATACATCAAAATTTTAATTTTTTTTCCATGCACTAGATATTGAATCATCTATTTGGGAAAAAAATTCAGGGGAAATTAAAAAAAAAATCTATGTTTTTCTTGACGTCAACTCAACGTCACTTTTTCTTTAAACTTTTAGCAATTCAAAATCTTCTCTTAAATTTATAAAAAAAATATCAACACAATTTTTTTAAAAAAATTACAAGAATAATCTATCAAGAGTTATACATTTCACTAGCTTACATCATTTTGAAATTCAAAACATAGAGACCAATTTTATGTGGTTGAAGTTAAGAATTTTTGTTTGTGTTGGTCAAGCCTTTTATAAAAGTGTGACACAGGTTTGTACTTTTACCCAACATATTATTGAGTTAGAGGAAGGAACCAAACTAGTTATCACCACTCCTTATCACCATCCTAGAAGACATAAGAAATTAAAAAGTTTATGAAGGAGCTCCTTGATATGGGTCATATAAGGCCAAGTTCTAACCCAATTGCTTCTTTAGTTGTTTTGGTCAAGAAGAAAGATGGGACTATGAGAATGTGTATCGATCAACCATGCTCGTAATAAGAAAAATGCAAAAAAATGGTATCCAATTCCCTACAATAGATGAAATTCATGGCGTAGTCTATAATTCTAAAATAGACCTTGATTGAGATACCACTAGATCAAATATCATGAGGAAGACGCTCATAAGACAACCTTTAGGTGTCATTATGGACACCATGAATTCTTAGTCATCCCATTCAATTTGACTGATGCTCTTACCACATTTTAGTCATGTGTATGAACCAAGTGTTCAACAAGAAATTAATAAATTTTATTTTAATAAAATTCTTTGATTATATCCTTGTCCACAACAAAACATGGAAAGATCACTTGAGGTATTTGGATGAAGTTTTGGGTATTTTGGAATCCCAATTTCTTTTTACAAATAATCAAAAATTGAATTTGGTAAGACTAAAATTTTATATTGGGTGAATTTAATTAGCACTAATGGTGTTCAATTTGACCAAGAGAAGATTTATGTCATCTTGGATTGGATCACTCCAAATTTTTTAACATAATTGAGAGGATTCTTCGGTCTTTGTAGCTATTACCAAATATTTGTGAAAGGATTTTCTTAGTTAGCAGCTCCATTTACTTATCTGACAAAGACTGGCCTTTCACATGGTTAGTTTTAGTGCATCAAAATTTTGATAAAATCAAGGAGGTGATGAGTTCTTGTCCTGTATTAGCCATTCCATATTTCTATAGGTCAATCCATAATACTATGTCCCACTTTTTGGCCAAAGTAAGACATCGAAATCAACATTTTTCACCATATTTTGACTTTATGAAACCTATAACAACTAAACTATTAAAAATTTGGAGATGATATAAACTTGTGATTGGTGAGGATTTCTTTGTAGATTCTAAAAATATATATTTTTAAAAATTAGAAATAAATTATAAATTTTTTATGCAACTTTTAATAACTTTATTTATAATAAAAAATATTTTTAAAAAATGATATTTATGTTGTAATACATTTTTTTATTAAAAGGATAAAATTATAATTTTAAAAAAATAGTTTTTTAACATCAATATCTAGTGCATGGATATTTTTTCATAATTTTTGTTGCATATATATTTTTTAATTAATTTTGAAAGTTAGAGTAATTATAATTTGGACACGGTGTATGTCAATGCATAACTTGTTTTGTATGTATTGAAATGTTTTTTTTGTTAAAACAAGGAAATCAATACTTAGTGCAAACATATTTTTTTATTTTTTTCTCTATTTTTCTATTTTATCGTGTGTGTGAAAAATGACTTGATGATTGGTGAAAAACCTACATTCACAAGAAATAAATATAAATATAATAATAAAATTAAAAATATTCAAAATTATAATTTTTAGAAAGATTAAAATAAGGGCTAAAATACAAAACATAGTTTCTAAAATTATTTGATTTGATCCCTCAAAAGGTAAAGAAAAAGTGGTTTTTTGTTGGCATTTTGATAGTTGCGAAAGAGACTCCGTTGTGGGTATGATTTAAGATTAGAGAGGTTTTATCCAAGGGAATTTGATCTAAGGAGATCTTGTCTAACCACATTCAAATAAAACCCTTTAGATGAAACCCCTTGAGGCTTAAATCATTAATTTTTATTAAAAATATGTGATTTCAAGAAAAAAACATGATGTCCCAAGTTTGGGACCCATTATTGTGGGATAACCCCTCTCTTCCTTTTATTCTTGAGTGTGACAATTTTGGGGAAGGGATTGGGGTTGCTTTGGTGCTGAATAAGCATCCTATTTCATTTGAGAGCCACAAACTTAGAGGAATTAAATAAGGTTTCTCAATTTATGACAAGGAAATTTTGGCCATTATGCATGCTTTGGCCAAGTTCAAGAAACACCTTGTTGGAGGTAATTTTGTGGTTAAAATTTATCATAATAGTTCAAAGTACTTCATAAGTAAAAATGATCTCAACGAGAGAAAAGAAAAATGGGTAAGTAAACATCAAGCTTACAATTTTGATATTGAATATATAAAAGGGAAAAAGAACATATTAACTAATGTTTTACCTAGGAAACCTATTTTATTTTCTATGATAGAGATTTCAACATATTGGAAGCTTCAAATTTTGAAAAAAATATTATAAGAATACCTTCACCACCAACATACTTGTAAGGAAAATTGTACCCAAATATAAGATGAAATGAAAGATTTTAAGGGTTGTTCATGATACTCTTTTGGCCAATCATTAGGGGTATTTAAAAAATTAATAATAGATTTAAGAGAGGTTCACATGGAAAGGGCTTAAAGATGACGTCTTTAAGCATATCAAAGAATATTTAGTTTTCCATCAATATAAAATTGCGTAATTATTTCCATGTGGTTTATTGTAGCCCCTATCCATTCTAAATTCAAAATGGGAAAGTATTTCAATGGCTTTCATAATTCGACTTTCAAAAGTTCAATGTAAGGATTGCATGTATGTTGTAGTTAATAGACTCACAAAGTATGCACATTTTTTAAACAATATCTTTAGAATACAAGGCACCTTAGGTTGTTGATTTATTTTTTAGAGAAGTATTTAGGCTCCATGAGTTGCCTAAAATTATTGTGAGTGATCACAATAGTTAGTTCCTAAGTTTTTTTGGCAAGATTTATTTCATTTGATAGGAACTAAACTTACACGCAACACCAACTACCACCCCCAAATAGATGAGAAAATTGGGATTGATAACAAATGGATGGAAGGATAAGTTTGATAAGCTATATTTTTGGTCATCAAAATGAATGGATCAAATGGATCTACTTGGGATAGCATTGTTACAATACCACTTATCGCATGTTTATTAGAATGGCACCATTTATAGCTTTGAGGCTTCAACTTTCAATGACCTTGTGATTTCTACCAACAATATTCCAAGGGCTAAAAAATTGGTATAAAAAAGTTAGGATATCTTGAAAACTCTCAAGGACAACCTCTAGCATGTTCAAAATCAATAGAATTTTTATATAGATCATCATTGTATTGAGTGCACTTTTGAGGTTGGTGACATGGTCTACTTGATATTGCAAGCATACATGAAGTTGTCTCTTAAGAAGAGTGGATCAAAGAAGCTTAAGCCTCATTTTTATAGTCCATGCAAAATAAAACATAGGACAAGAGAAGTTGTTTATGAGTTGCATCTATTATAACAAATTAGGGTTCATAATGTATATCATGTTTCTTGCCTCAAGAAGGCACTTGGTCATCACGTCATTCCATCAGTTTAGCTACCTCCCTTGGATGAAGAAGGGAGGTTGATTATGGTTTTTGAAGAGATTATTGATTTCAAGGAAGACAAATTAAGAAATAGAAGCATAAAAGATATTTGGTCCAATGGATGAATCTTCTAGTTGAGGATGACACTTGGGAAGGAGAGTAGTTTTTGGAGCATCCTAATTTGCAATTGTATGAGGACAAGCAATTTTGAGGAAGGGGGACTATTTTGTCCCATCCTTGAGTGTAAATTTGTTGATGACCCTTAGCCTATTTTTCATAATTTTCCCCAAGGCTAATGTGATTGTAAAAACAATGAAATAAAGTTGTCAAAAAGAAAAAATTAAAAGACAACTTATATTTAAATTATTTAAAAAGGTGTTTTAAGTGATTATTTAATGTCGCTAGATCCATGGTAAAAAGAAGGTGAATAAAAATAACACTTAATATTACGTTTTTATAACTTTGAGGAATATATACCATTTTTCTTGTTTCCTCATAAAAGTTATAAATAAAAGGAATATTTTTGAAAAGGGTCTTCATGCTTTTTGAAACTATTTCATTTTCTCAAAAATGAATGTATGTTATTCTCTTACCAAGGAAGAAACCCTTTGCATTTTTTAATCTTCGAGGATGAAAACTTGCCTAGTTTTCAATGCAATTCCATCCTAGAATTGACAATATGCTTCAATCATATCTTGGTTTTTGTGTTTCAAGTTTTGGGTGAGAGATTTTTCAGTGTTATTTTAGTGTTATCTATTTGTTTCCATTTGAAGTTTTAGTTCGGTTTTGAAGATTCAATAATATTATGATATTTCAGTTTAGGCGAAGCATATATCTACAAGTCACACTATTTTAGATTGTTCATGGATAATACTAGTTTCAAAGAGCCAAATTTGGCCATACAAAATGCAAAATATTAAGTGAAAGGGAGGTGACTAAGACAGGGCCAATTTTTTAGAGTTTAAGTTATGAATTTTGTATCAATATTATTGTAGGTTGTACTGACCATGATCAAGTCATAACAATTTTGGAAAATGAAGATTAAGTTTATTTAAAATATCTTCATTAATGCAGTTGTACCTCTCTAACACCCTTGCTCCAATCATTGATCAATACCTATAGGCCTAAAATTCACCAAATAGTCTTTTAAAATGTTGATCACACTTCCTTTAAAAGTTGTATAATATGTAAGTTGTACCACCATTTCTCTCATTACATCTTTTCCTATTTATAAATTACAACCCTTTATTATAATTTTAATAATTTTGGTTCATCTTCATGGAGTTTGTATCATGTTTGATAATCTTAACTTTCCTCCTAGATTGATCACATTTTTATTTGATGATAAAAAGGTTGTGTTGTTGTTGGCCGTACATTTTGAACAATTGTATCTTTGAGATATATTTCCTTAAGGTATGGTAAAGTATGGTAAAATGATTAGATGTTTTGAAGATCTATTTTGTCAATAATAATAATTATTATTTAGGTATATATTGAAGTCTTAAATAGCAAGCCATACTCAATACTAGGTCATACCAGTACTCCTCATCTTGGTTGTTATTTTTTCTTAATGCAATACACATTGTTAATATTTGGGCGTTGGTAATACTATCAACTTCTACATTCAAATCACTCTCTTAAAATATGCCAATACTAACAACAAAGTGTTGGCCATACCTTGTGAAAAAGGAAGCTTTTATACTTTTGGACATTCTAATTGCAACAACCTTGGAGAGATACTGAATTGTTATAGTAGAGGCATTCTTATTCTCATTTCTTAGGTACCAATTAATTTATGATTTTAGTAATTTTTAGGTATTTGAGTTTACAAATTTATCATTGTAGTATTTGTTTGTAAAAATCAAATAACTTATTTGTAAATTGGATGGCTAGCTACCATTATCTTTCATGCAATTCCATTATCCTCATCTTAGTTTCTATATGCTCTCACCTTGCTCACTATGGGAACTTGTTGATGAGAAATAGCTAGGATTTGAGTGGTCTCAATTTTTTATATGGATTTAAGCTAATGCTATGTGGGGGCTATTACATAATTTGAGAGTAGATATGAAGCAATTTGTACATGTTGTAATGATTCCAATTAGCCTCACTAGTGTTGTAACACTTGTATGATTGAATGAGATATTGGGACAATGAGTTGAATGCTCACTCTTGGTAGAGTTTTCACTCTTCATGGTTTCTTTGGCTTAATCTCTACTTGTCTTGTGTGTATGTTTCTTGTAATTTTATGCTTTGTTTTCAAGTTTATGTTGAACCTCTATCATGTTGAACATATGGTATCATATAATACATCTATTCAAGGTATTCAAAATAGTCTTTTCAAGGTTAGAGTTGAGTTGACGGTGTTATTTATGGTTGATGATCACAAGCATAATACCTCTTATATTTTTACAAATTAATGAACTTGGTTCAAATTTTCACCCATACCCTTATTCTTGTATCTATTATTTTGAACTAATATTGATAGTTCCAAATTTCCTTAGCAACCTTGAATCTATTGTCTTTGAAACTTTGGTACTTGTAATAAATGTTCATTGTACCTACACTTGCAATTGGAAACTTTATGTTATTGAAAAACACCATTGGAATTTGCTAAGCTAGGGACAATAAGTTGACTTGCTTCCCTCCTTGCACCTTAGTAAAGCTTTGATGAATGATTCAAAGATTTAAATAAAAGTTGGAAGACACACTAAGCAATAAATGTTGGAATCACAACGATGTAATTATGCTAATGAGGATCTAAGACTTGAACAATAGTGTAATGAATGATATAGTGATTAAGTACAAGTAGGGTTTTGGTGTTTGTTGATATAATAGAATGATGCTATGACAAAGGTATGAATGATTCTAAGTATGACAAGCAATTGTGTGAGTGATTTTAAATGATGATGGACAATCCTATAAGATAGATAACATGACCTAGGGATGGTGTTCCTTTATACATGTCCTAGGTGCACAATTTAAACTTTTGAGTGTGTTGTTTGATTTGAGTTATCTTGAGACTAAACTTAAATTTAAATTTACAAAAAGTAGGTCAAAACCACACTTGAAATCTTGAACTTTAATAAAAGAATGGCATTCCAAACTATGAAAACAATTTAAACAAGTGCCACGTAGTGGCCAATACTTGCCTTTGTAGTATTCTAATTAGAGATTTGTAGAGTTAGAATAAAAATAAATGTAAGTTTAATTAATGTGAATAAAATTCTATATATATATATATATATATATATATATATATATATATATATATATATATATATATATATATTTTTTTTTATTTTTTTTTTTTTTAATTATTGTATTTTAGTTTTGACTTTTGTATTTTGAGTTTTGTTTGATTAATAGCATTGGTTTTTTAATATGTTTTGGTTATGTAATGTTAATATGTTGTTTGATTTGTTTGATGTTAAATATTTGAAAATAAAATAAATTGGAATAAATGTTTATTGTTTATTTTTTTCAAAAAAATTAAAGTTGAATACATTTGAACATTTATATAATGAACCCATTCATTGAGAAAAGGAAGTATTTTATGAATTATTTGTACTAGACATAACTATGACTAATAAAATTGAAGTTGTGTTTGTTCTTTAGAATACATATTTGTTGGGGTTGGGGCCCTAGCTTGGTTGGCTAAATCTTTCCTGTAGTAGGAGGTTGGTCACAAGTTTTAGTCTCCCCCACCCCTGTGGTACCGGAGGGCGTGTCACACCAGCGTCGCCGGTCACGTTAAAAAGTTTACCCAGTGCACTACAGTTTATAGGGGGTCGTGCTACCCGATTCCTGCATTCTAAAAAATAAAAAGAATACATATTTGCTAAATATTAAATAATCAAATGATTTATTATTAAAAATAATTCTTAGATTGATTCTAGTTGATTTTGAATTTGATAGTGAAATCTCCATATTATAGT
>VDFB02104717.1:0-34110 GCA_007258455.2 Sequoia sempervirens | reverse complement strand
TAAAATTTAAGTACTACTGCATTGAAATTTTGAATTTTCACAAAATGAGATTTTTTCTTTAAAATAAACATAGTTGTTTAGAAACTATATTCAATTTGCTGTAGATTCTATTATTACATATTTTTGAAATAATATAGATAACTTATTCAAATTTTTACCTAAAGTTGTCTAGCTCTGATTTTTTTGAATTTCTTGCCACTTAAGGGCTTGTTTTTTCCATGATGATCCTACACATACCCAACCTCCACATTCATAAAAAGAGAAAATTTTGTGCCATATAGGGGTTTTCTTCAGTCAAACCCCGTGTTAGTGTTTCCACTTCCACAATGGCAATGTCAATGATAAAAACCTTGAATGGAAAAGAAGTAAATGATGAATGAACACAATGTTGCAACTCACCACCCTTCAATGGCTTCCTTGAAGGATTGAAGACAAATAGATCTATTCAAGGATATTGGATATTGCTTGCTTGATTTGTTTGAATGGTTGAATGCTTGGAAACCTACAACAATGATAGCCTTCACATAACATGAACATGAACACAAACTTTGACATGATGTTGGATCTTGAATTGATGTAATAATTCTTTGATATGTTGCTCTTGAATGCTCTTGACAATAATATTTTCTCTTGAATTGATAGATCATGTTCCTTAGATTTCAAATGATAAAATAACTATATTTATAGGTTTCTCTAATTTTTTAGAAATTAAATTCCAAAAGGTGACACTTCATATTTGAAATTTAGATATTAAAATAACATCAATAACATACAAAGTTATTAGATTTCCACAATCCATAAGAGTTATGAATAGCTGTTTCTGGATTTGATTGTGTAAGCTTTTTTGAATCAACGTTTCGAATCACACTCCATGATCCATCATCAGGATAGAGAGCTCAAGGATGATGGATCACGGAGTGTGATTCGAAACATTGATTCAAAAAAGCTTACACAATCAAATCTAGAAACAGCTATTCATAATCAATAACATATTTGAATTTGGGTCTTGCCTAAGAAGGGGCGGCCATTCACCCTTGCATGAATGGGTCCTGGCCCAAACTTCCAAGATACACTTGATCTAAGGTGATTTAATGATTGAATGCATTTTTTAATATTTGTTCACCTTCAGAAAAAGACTTTAGAATGCATAATTTGAAAAATTAGAAGCTTAATTAAGTCCAATAAATTAGAGGGCCAAAAATATAATGTGAAATTGTAAAGGTATACAATTTGCTACACTATAGGTAGTTTGCATATTGTTTTGTGATTTGTTAAGCTTAATGTTTTGCAACATGTGTTATTTGTGTCTAATCAAAGTGTCAACCTCAACACGAGACAATTATTATAGAAGGTGGATTGCTTATTATGGAAGGTGGATTTCTTATGGGTAATTGTTATGAAAGGTGGATTGCTTATGAGTGATTGATGTTGTTTTGGAATATTTTGAATATTTTTGACTATTTTAGAATTTTAAAATATTTGAGGTTGTTTTGGGATTTTGTGTTATTTGGATGTTTTTTGGATTTTGAGTTTTTTTATTTTTATGGATTTTGAAGTTTTTGAATGTTGTTGGATTTTTTCAATTATCTAGATCATGATATGGATGTGTAGGGATATTGAAGACCTTTTGAGATCTTGTTGCTAGCCAAGCTAAAGTTGATTGATCTACATGATTGATTGACGATAGTGAAAATGTTGTTAAGATAAGAATAATGCAGGGATAGTGAACTGTTAAGACAGGAACAACATGATGATAGGGAAGGATACATCCCGATGATGATTGATTATATAAGATGGATCAAGATTTGTAGCCCAACTAGGAAAAAATATTGTTAAATAGTTTGATATCATGCTACATTGTAAACGAGATGTGATTGATGGCGATTGTTTATATAGCTATTGATGGTGGAAAGTATGATGGAGAATGGAAGGGTGGAAAATGCTTGATAATGTTTCTATTTATTTTTCAAGGTATTTCATTTTTGTTTTTATGTTTTTTTGGATTTTATTTTGAAAGGTGTCCAGATCCCAAAGTGAGCTAGAAGACATATATCAATATTTGTTCAAAATCAAGATGTAATCACTTTCCCCAATGTCTATCAATGTATGCAATGCTATGAATGGATAATCAAATCGGCATGATGGATGGATATGTGAAGGATGAGGAGGATAGGCATTATGGAAATAGATCAGGATAAAGGATTTAAATACTTTCAAGGACTATCTTGTAATAGGATAACATGTTTGACCCAAGAGAAATGTTTCGATAATACTATTTAGGTGATGGTATGATAGGGAATAGTTTATGATCAAAGGAATGACCATGTCCAGACTTTTCCTAAAAGCATGGCTTGAAGTATATGCTCCTAATCTTTATCAAGGTCGAGATGAATAGGGAAGATGGATGAATATGCTCCCAACTGGAATGGTTCACAGAGATTCTCAATTTTATACATGACACATGTTTTCTAGGCTTTCATCATTGTACTTTTCTAAAGTGCCACTTAAGTGGTTTTCACTAGATATTTTTTTATCTTACTATTTTTTATTTTTTTTTAGTTTTTTTATTTTTAATTTTTTTTTATTTTTGGAATGATGAATGACTATGTCAAGCCATTTTGTGGTGTTAATGTAGATGTTTCTATCATGATGTGCCAATGATACCCTATTTGGAAGAGATGCTTTGCCAAGATACGTGCATTGGTATATACCCCATGAATGTTCTTGTGATCTTTGGTAATACCAGAGTTAGCCTTATCTAAATGTGCACATAACGATAGAGTGCCATTAGAGTCCTTATGATAAAGAGTTACTTCTAGGACATAGTTAATTTTTGATTTGGATATTCTAGATTTTAAGTTGAATGGTGGCCTTTGATGGATGATAAGAATGGAGATGAATTATTCAATAGTTTGGATTGTGGGTCTTTTATTCTCCAAACTTGGGATGGTGAGAAATGAAATGTGGATATGGAATTATGAATGGATTTAGGGCACTCTTTCATATAATTTGTATGTCGATGTTGAAGACTCTTTCTAAATTGGACATCTTTGATGGATGGAAGTCCCTTTTTTATGTTTCCCCATAGTTTCATTGACTAATGGATTTTGATATCGATTATTTTCTTTAATTTTCTTTGGGATCCATTTTAACTTCATGTATCCACTATGGCTTTTTGAATTTTTAGCTTCAATGATGATATTTTATTTTGTAAGGCTTTTTCTCTTGTTGGCCTCAATTAGTAGGTGGAAAGATGTGAGGACGATAACTTATGATATAGATAGTTGGAGTTTTGGAAACAATTCCATTATAAGGAATCTTCATAACTCCCATGTCGATGTTTTCCTTAGATAAAGTTGCCCCCAATATTATGAAGGTACCACTAACATGGTTAGATTCCTTAATTTTTAAATAACCATCAATTTTGAATCCCATGTGTGCATGGTGTTCAATTCCTTGGGGGTACCTCACAATCCCCCTCCTTTGTCCCCCTCAGACTCTACAATGCACCTCACACATTCTTTTCCACTTTTCTCGGGGATCCCTTCTTCTTTGGAGGGACCTATTGGGGTGCTCATGATTCTTGTCATCCTATGGCCCAAGGGTTGGAAAAGTGTGCTTATCAAATCTCCTCATGATACCTCTGATCCTGTTAAAAAGCAAAACAATCATCCTATACTATCAGAATCAGACTCAAGAATAAAAAATTCTCTTCCATACTCCATTATGGATAAGATAGTTTCATCAATGGAGAACTCTCTAGTGGTAATTTTTTTTCTTTTTAACCATCCATTGATATGGTCTGCCAATGGAATAATGCAAAATGGTGATTAAAAGGCGACATGGAAGGAAATTTCATGGCTAGAGGGTTATTCCTATTCAAGTGTACTTCTTTAGAGTATCTGCTATTGACCCTCTCCTTGAGCCTATGGGTGCATGGAAAACATAGCCTCCAATCGAAGCCTAGATTCAACCATGTTGTTGATCTTAACAAATTTTCCCCTATTTGAATTCATTTGCTAGGGTTGCCTCTTGAATATTGAGATGAATTAATTATCCAATATTTTGGAAACTTGCTCATCTAGTTTATAACAACTAAATACCATTACAAAAATGAGATACAAGTTATCTTTTTCCCATTTTTGTTGCAATGTTGATATAAATAAGACCTTTCCTAACTTTGTTATGCTTGAATCCAAATATGGGATTGGTCCAACAAGTATTCTATGAGAATGCAATTACCTACATAATTTAAGATTAACTAAAAAACATAAATTAAACTTCATCATGTGTATAGAAATGACACATGTCCAGATGCACAAGAAAAAGGTAAAGAATTAAATTAAATTAATAATTTGAAGTACATGTGCCAATTTGCATGGCATAACATATGGGGACATTTCCCTTACAAAGTCCTTATGGTTGATAGCAAGACAATACTTTAACTAGAACTTGAGCCTTCCTAACAAGATCCTTGCAATCCCTAAAAATCCTTTGACCATCTTGAGGGTGAGAACATTGTGGGAGTGTGTTTCCGTCCTACCACAAAGTGAAATACTTCCTTGGAATTTTTCAATTCGTCGAAGAATAACCAACCCAGCACGAGGAAAACTAGCAAAGCAATACTAAATAGGAGTAATGGAATATGTGTAGCAAGTCACAACAATATCTAATCATATCATGATCATCACAAACCTTTCACCAAAACTTCATCATGCTTGAAGTTAGTGTCGATACATAATCAGTCATGTAGGTTACATGTTAGTTTACCATCAACGTTGCTAATTCCATCATTTCATATAAGCAACAATTAAATTCTTAAAATATCTAATTTTCTAATATAATAACATGTCTATATGCAATCAACCTTTCAATTTACTTCCCATAAATGCAGTGGATCCAATATAAAAAAATAGAAGTGTAGAGCATGGAAGTAAAATATGCAATATTATTAAAGAAGGTATAGATTATGTATGTATGTATATACATATATATGGGTATATATATGAGTTTACATTCTTAAGAAGAGAAATTATATCACCAAATAACCTCTTCTCGGTTTTCATAAGGAAACATGTTCAATGAATTTATGAACAAGCATTACCTTTCTTATATGGAAAAGAAACATAATCAACTTTTCATCAAGGATTAGAATTAATCAAGTCATGCAACCAACAATATCCACATGCAAGATGGTTCATAATGCACAACTATTAGATAAGCATATTCCTATTCATCCTTCAAAATTTATCTCATTTTTGAATATAGCTAATAAAGATGATGAATCAATTTAAGGTTTATTAACCTAATGGCTTGATCAAGGTTATGACCTTACAACCTTCCTCTTCAATCTTAAGCCAATACAAAGATGCATTATATTACAAAATAAATGGTGTCTATTTATTTATATCCATCATTCTATGCTTTTATGCTAAACATTTTACTCACCATCAAGATATTATGAGAATATTTAAATGATAAAGAATACCTTTTAATGAAAAATCATGGAATTCATGTTAATATTCCTCTCCTAATGATATCTTTCTTATGATAAGGATAGTTGAAGTATAAGAAAAATATATCAGAAGATTTCTCTAAATTATCTTATTGCATCATTCCTAATCAATAAAGATAAAATTTTGGCAAAAAGTCCCAATATAAAATATCCTTAATGTTAAGCCAATTAGAGAGTCTTCATTCTTTACTCTTTCTAATTAAGGATCATCCTACTCGTAATCTTTTTAAGATACACTATTATTTTTAAAGAAAAAAATAATATAATTATTCCTATAGTTTGATTAGAGCAATTAATAGTATAATCCCTCTCAAGGCTCTTAATAATGTTCAAAAAGGAAAATCACTATATAGTATCATTTTATCCCAGTTTGAAACTCCATTTCTGAATACAAGAATACAATATTAAGACTCCAATAAAGTTGGGTTGGAGCTCCATGAAATGATCGCCCACCCTTTTTATACCATCCATTTACTTATTTTTCGAATGCATGAATTTATACCTATATTTTCAATACATCTTTTACAATGGTCAGTGGAAATTGCATTTATCGTGCTTTAAAGGCTATTATTAGCACATAGAGGATATTGCTCGCTTTACAACAAAGTTGTTCCAATTGAATGATCGGAATGTTCGAGGTGAGACACTACTAATGAAATGAAAATATACTATCATTTCTAGTCATTCTTGGTTCGTTTAGTTGAACCATGATTAGATGATACAATGGAATCAAATGTTTGATCAACCTTTACAATTTTTAAGGCTTCCAATATTCAGAATATAATGAAACTGAGATACAGTTTATGAGACTTCGATGGAGTCTCATCTTTTCATGAAGGAAATCTAATTCTTTTGTGCTCCAAATGAGTTAGGATTTAAATAGAAGATGTGTGTGGTGATAGCGATAATAAACTATGGAGCAGTGAAAACAATCACAATAACAAAACAAAGGAACAAAGCAAAATAGAGTACATAGAACATGTTGATGAAACAAAAAACAAAGCAAAGACACTCTGAGCACACACAACAATATATTACAGAGGAGCCCAAAATCTTCATGTTGTTGCACAATAAACAGAGCCTTTGTTTCTTCCTCTTTCTTTCTTACAAAAAGGATTACAAATGCCTCTATAAATAGAGGTCTTAGAATTCTGTAGAAATACTTTGCAAAAAAATGCATAAAAAAATGTGGATGGAGGAGAAGAGACTGTCGGAAAAAAAGTGAGAAGCTTCCATATTAAATATTTTTGTTCACTTGATTGTTTTATTTGCTGATGTTCCGTGGTAGAAGTTTCTTCATTAAATAAAGTTAGGGATGCAACTAATCTTATGTTTGTAGCTTTATTTGCTTCACATGTTTTCAACATTCTCCCACTTGATGCAAATGAAGGGGTCTAAATAAGATGTGATCATCAAGTCACCCCTAAGCCTATCATGTCTCTACATAGCTCATGCTTTTCTCTTGGAAAAATTTTAGTGAGCATATCAGCAGGGTTCTTATCTGTATGGATCTTTTCCAAGGATAATTGTCTTTCCTCCAACACATGTCGAATGCAATGATACCTCAAGTCAATATGTTTGGTTCTTGAGTGAAAAATTGTGATTTTCGCCAAGTGAATGGCGCTTTAACTATCAAAATATAGCACATACTTGTCCTGTTTTATTCCTAGCTCTCCTAGGAATTGTTGCATCCACAACATCTATTTTCAAGCTTCTATCACAGCTATATACTCTGCCTCTGTACTAGAGAGAGCTAATATTCATTGTAGCCTGGATACCCAAGATATCGCATCACCTACAAATGTATACAAATAACCATTGGTGGACTTTCTAGTGTCCAGGTCTCTAGCCATATCTGCATTTGTAAATCCTTCAAGCACCATATCATTATTTCTGAAACATAAACAGTAATGACTAGTACCCTTGAGATACTTGAAAATCCACTTTATTGCTTGCCAATGTTGTTTGACCGGATTTCAAAGGAACCTACTCACTACTCCCACTAAATGTGCAATATCTAGACGAGTTGATACCATGGCATACATCAAGCTACCAACTGTTGAAGCATAAGGAATCTTTTTCATTTCCTCCTCCTTGTCATCACAAGGGCATAAATCAGCACTCAATTTGAAATGAGAGGCAAGAGGTGTACCAACTGGCTTGGCATCCTTCATATTAAATCTATCTAGCACCTTTTCAATATATTTTTCTTGTGATAGTCACAATTTTTCATCTTTCTGTCACGAATGATCTTCATGCCTAAGATTTGTTGTGTTGGACCCAAATCCTTCATTGCAAATTGACTGCCCAAATCCTTCTTTAACCTACTAATCATATTCTTATCATGTCCAACAACTAACATATCATCTACATATAATAGTAATATAATGAAATTACCCTTATCATATCTCTTGATGTAGACACAATGATCAGCCTCTAGTTTATTAAAACCATGCTCCAACATAAATGAATTAAATTTCTTATACCACTAGTGAGGTGCCTGTTTCAACCCATAGAGACTCTTCTTCAATCTACAAACCAAGTTCTATTTACCTTTTATTTTGAATCCTTCTGACTGGTCCATGTAAATCTCCTCTTCCAAATCTCCATGAAAAAAGGTTGTCTTTACATCTAATTGTTCACACTCCAAGTCTAAAGCAGCAATAAGACCAAGAATAACTCTAATGGATGACATTTTAACAACAAGTGAAAATATTTTAGTGAAGTCAATAGCTTCTTTCTGAGCAAATCCCTTCACTACTAACTTTTTTTTGTATCTTTCCTTCTTCTCATCACCCACATGCTTGATCTTGTACACCCATTTATTTTGTAGGGATTTTCTTCCTTTTGGAAGCTTTACCAACTCCCAAGTTCTATTTTCCAACAAGTTCATTTCTTCCTCCATTTGCTTTCTTCCATTCTTTGTTATGCTCATCTTTACAAGCTTCCTGAAAACCATCAAGTTCACCTTCATCAATTAAAAAAATATAGTCTGAGGGTGTATACCTTTGTGAAGGCTTATGAGGCCTAGAGGATCTACAAACCAACTATGGTGTAGTGTTTTCAGGTTGAATCTCTTGTAAAGGCTCTTGCAAGGTTTCTTCTTGTCGTTGTTCCACATTCTCCTCTTGTTGTTCATCATACTCTTGATCTTGTTGCCCGTTTTCTTGCATTGGTAGGATATTTTCTTGATGTTCTTTAAACCTGTCAAAAACTTTCTTTACCTCCAAATTACCTACAGTCCTCTTAAACATCACTAACTTGTTAAATATAACATCCCTACTTCTAATGATCTTATGTTTGACTAGATCCCATAAACGATAGCCAAATTCACCATCCACATATCCCAAGAAAATGCATTTCATGGATTTATCATCTAACCTAGTTCCATTCTCTTTGGGAATATGCACAAATGCTTCACATCCAAAGATTTTCAAGTGAGAATAATTCACCTTCTTACCAGTTCAAACTTCTTTAGGAATGTCATCATTCAAGTTGTAGAAGGAGATCGATTTATGAGGTATAGGTTGTCCTCACTGCTTCTGCCCAAAAATGTTTTTCTAAACTAGAATTTGACAACATACTCCTCACATTTTCCATGATAGTGTGATTCATCCTTTCTACAACACCATTCTATTGAGGAGTACCAGGAATGGTCTTCTCATGCTTAATTCCAAACCTGTTACAATATTCCTTGAATGCATTTGAGCAGTATTCTCCACCATTATCTGTCCTCAAGCACTTGAGCAATTTGTTAGTTTCTCTTTCAACAACAGCATGAAACTTTTGGAATATCTCAAATATGTCATCTTTTCTTTTCATTGGGTAGGCCCAAACCTTTCTATATGCATCATCTATGAATATTACAAAGTGTGATGCACCTCCTAATGATTTAATATTAATAGGCCCAAATACATCTTAGTGTATCAATTCTAACAAATTTTTCTTTCGTTCATGACCACCTCTAAGAAATGACACTCTTCGTTGCCTACCATAAATACAATGCTCACAAAGATCAAGATTATAAGATTTCAAACCTGGTAGCAGTTTTTTCCCATGAGGATTTTTAGGTCCTTTTCACTCATATGACCCAAGCACCTATGCCATAGATTTGTTGAGTTTATTTTTTTTGCAACAACAGCTATATCTTATCTCTCTATCATTGTCATCAATGTATACAAAGTCCTGGTCTTGGGTTCTTTAGCCACAACCAATGCTCCTTTCCTGATTTTCCAGCCACCTTTTTCAAAGCTTACAAAGTAGCCTTCATCATCCAATCGTCCCATAGAGATTAGGCTCATGCGCATTTCTAGTACATGCCTAACCTCTTTCAATAGGATATCTTGTCCTTCTTTCGTCTTGATCTTGACATCTCCCACTCCAACAATGTTGCAAAAAAGATTATTTTCCAAATCCACTCTACCATAATCACCATGATTATATGCAATAAAATTCTCTTTGCATCGAGTTACATCGTGAGATGCCCCATAATCAAGGATCCAATCAAAGCTACTGCTAGAGGTACTCAAGCATACATCTTCTACTAAAATAGTAAGTAAAACATCTCCATTCATAGCTATAGTAGTGGTCTCACCTTCATTTGTGCTAGTTGGCTTGTGATTTTGATCTTTCTGGATTCACTTCTAGACTCAACACTCTCTCTTCACATGCCCCAGCTTTCCACAATGATAACAAGTGATCCTACACCTTTTTTATTTGGATCGGCTCCTCGATCTTGAGCATCATTGGTAGCCTCGATCAGTCATCCTAACATGATCAGCTAGGGTTATAACTTCTCCTCCCTGGTTTTCCAAATTTGAATTTCGTCATAGCTCCTCATTCATTAAGCTACTGTTGACATCATCAAACTTGAGGGTTCCTAATGGCGCTGAAGTGCTTATAGCGACAATCAAATTTTCTCAGCTGTCTGGCATAGAACACATTAGTAAAATAGCTCTAACTCGTCATTCAAAACAATTTTATGTTGGACCTCAGTTGTGTTTATGGTTTGTCCTTGATGACAAAATCTCTGATCCTTATGATTTATAATGGCACTTCTTTGATGTCTCTTGGCTATTACAGAAAGTTATTTCTTATGCTTTAATTTCATGGTGATGAGAATTCTGGTTCAGGTTATGAATGCTATCTCTTTCACTGATAGAGTTTGGAAGATGGTTTCTTTTTCAGGATGGTTCTTTTTGCATATCAGAGGTGTTGGTTGTTTCTCATTCGGGCTTACACATATTGGCATGAGTATGGCAGGGTCTCCCCGATCCACTTTGAAATGTCTGAGTTTCCTATCGGCAAGACATTTCAGATGTCATGGCGATTGAATTTATCTTATAGGTTGTTGTCGGCAAGACTTCTCTTTTCTTTCAGTGACAGAAAAGTGTTATCTATCGGCATATGTTATACTGTCGGGATAAGGTCTTATCGATTTCCTTATGTCTCCCCGACCTGCTTTAGAATGAGCATATCGGCAAAGGAAATCGTCCTTGGGGTAATGTCATAGCGAGTCTTTCTTGTCTTACCGACTCGTGCTCAAAAGGTTTTATCTATTTTTTGGGAGGAGTCTCACCGAACTACTCTTTGAGAGAACTTCGGCCAAACTGAGCGGTATCGGGCTAAGGTCTTGGCGATTTCACTTGGTCTCACTGATTAGTGCATGTGGAAGTTTATCGGCAAGAGTCTAAGGCTTCGGTGAAAGGTCTTAACGAAAAGGATTATGTCTCACCGACTAGTGCTTATGGAGTTTCATCGGCAAGAGCTGAGTGGTTTCAAAATAGGTCTTGGAAAATTCGATTTGTTACATCGACCGAAAACATAAAGGTAGTCTCTTCGGTAAGAGCTAGGGTTTTCAGCGAAAGGTCTCGGCGAGTGACCTTCGGTCTCGCCGATGGAACATAAAGGGACTTCATTGGCATAGACTAGATTTCGTCCTGGACCCGAGTGAATGAAGTTTTTTCGTATGACCTGCTTTCTTTCAAGAGGTCTTCTCCGATATCATTTTGTTACAGCGATAGTGAATGAAACTAAAGGGCATCTCGGTAAGAAGTTTCCTCATGTCTCAGCTGAAAGAATAATATACTAAGGAAGTCCATCATGTAGTATTTGTTGTATTCATATGCCTTCTCTCCGGATCCACGTGCCATGGAGCGAATTACAGCAACGCAAGTTTCCTTCGGCATAACGTGTCATCGATGGAAATAAAAAGGTTTATGGCAAAATTTTTGAGCTTATTCTTTTTGACTGGGTATTAAACCCTAGCCTGGCCACCATCATGAGTGTTTGTGTTTATGTTGTTGCTGACTGTAACAGTTCTTACAGAGGTTTATGGAAGGTTTATTTGGTGCATTTCTGACTGGAAGCTTGACAGTGGATAATGGAGCCATGGGAGTTACAAATTTGTCTGGTATTTTTATTTATGTGTTTCCTACTAGTTTATAATCACCATTTTTCTTTAAGTGCTCTCTGCATCTCTATGAAAAATGATGCCCTGACTAAGTATTGTCATTCATGCATTAGAGGTTATGATTTTTTGTGGTGGACAGTTGTGCTTTTTATACAGAAAAATGAACTCATTCGTTATAGATTTGTTGAGAACGGATCTTAGCTGGGTTGGTTGTTCTGTCGTTACTCCTGAGGATAGTTACCTATCTAGCATGTAAATCAAGATGTATATATAGAAGTAGAAAACCTAGTTTTCTATTCGACTGTTATGTAATTGTGAGATTATCATTCCTTGGCTCTATAAAAATATATGGATAAAACTTTGCAATAAAATCTATATAACAAGATGCAGAGATTGTGAGTTTCTTCTCTATGAGGTATTGTAGGGATTCAGTTATTAAGTCTTTAAGGTATTTTGTAGATGAGAAAATAGATAAATATGTGCTTAACTGAAAAAAGAGAAACCCTCTGAATCATTATTATTGTTCGAAACATAATTTGAGGGGTTGGTACTCCTTGAGATAGATATCTCTAAATCAGGGGTTGGTACTCTTTGAGTGGGTGCTCAAAAATCAGCCTATAAGGCATTGTGAACAGTTGATTATAAGATTAAGCCAGGAAGGCATTTAGGGAGTGGTTTTTATACCCCAGGAGGGTTTTCCACTCAGAAAAATATTGTGCCTCTTTGTTCTTTTGTGTTCTTTCTATTTTACTATGTTGTTGTTGTTTTTGTTCACTGTTGAGTTATTACTTTTCTCAATTCTGTTTATGAATGATTAAATTCAACTCATGAATGCATTAATTAGAGTAATATTGAGAACAAATCTGTGATATGTTTTGAAGTTTTTGAAAAATTGGTCAAATCTGTTAAGACACTGATTCAGGCCCCCCCCTCTCAGTGTCATTTTAACTCCAACAATTGGTATCAGAGCATAGGGTCCTCTGATTGGTTTAATTACCTTGGATTGATCTTGGTCTTGGAGTTTGTTTTTAATGGCACATTCTCAAGAAGGTGCCTCTGTAACCAAAGCTCTGTTATTTGATGGAACAGATTATGTGTTCTGGAGAATAAGAATGGAAGCTTTTCTTGTTTCTTTTGATGTTGATGTTTGGAGCATTGTTTTAGAAGATTACAATGTACCAGCCACTATTCCCACTGATGCTACTGAGAAAAAGAAGTATGAAACAAATGCCAGAGCTAAGCATTCCATCTTGTGTGGATTAACTAAAGATGTATTCATTAAAGTCATGCATTGCAAATCTGCTCATGGAATCTGGGAAAAACTTGAAACTATATATCAAGGGAATGAGAAAGTCAAACTGTCAAAAATCATTACTCTCAAACATCGGTTTGAGGAGTTGAAAATGAAGGATGATGAGAAAGTGGCTGAATATTTCCTAAAGAGTTGATGAAGTTGTCAATGGAATGAAAGTTCTAGGTCAAGAGGTTAATGAATTTGATGTGGTCACAAAAGTTGTTAGGTCCTTACCATCCAAATTTTAATCTAAGGTTTCAGCCCTAGAAGAAAAGAAACACTTTGATAAACTTAACTTAGACAGCCTGCAAGGAATATTTACTGCCTATGAAATGAGGAACTAGCAAAACAATTCAACAAGAGAAAGAAGGCTGCCTTTAATAAAAGAAAGAAAAATTAGATGCTCGATTGAATCCAGGAGTTAATAAGATTCCTAAAAGAATCATTTTGTTAGAGATTTAAAAGGGATCAAGAAAATATAAAGGAGCTTCCTTTAAAATGTATTTTAAGCTGTGGAAAAATAGAGTCACTTTGCTGCTTGATAATCCCTATGATGATCAAATCTATGACAATGAGACAACTGAAATACAGCCTAAGAAGAAGGCTTTCAAACCTAAACGAAACTTCAATTTTAAAAAGAAGAAAAGTCTGTTTAGTAAGGATGAATATGATATTGAGTCTGAAGACTCATCAACTTATGAAGTTGAAACATTGTTCATGGCTGAATTTACTCTACAAAATGATTCTAACACCTTTGACACTGAAGAAGGTGAAGTAGATCTTGAAAGTGAGCTGAAATGTGCTCTTCAAGAGGTCAAAAAACTTAAAAAACAAGTTCTTACTCAAGAACATAAACCAGATCAAGAATTGATCTCTCTGAAAACTTAGCTTGAAGAAGCTAAAAGAGTTGAAGTCTGCCTTAGAGAGACTGTAAGCTACAAAGATCATGAAATTCAAAAACTGGAACAAGAAGTAGTCCTTCTTAGGAAGGAAATTGAAAAATATGAAAGCACTCTAAAACTGAATGAGATGCTCAGCAAACAAAAGGTGTATAAAGATAAATCTGGTGTTGGTTTTGAAAAGGGTGAATGCTCAACTGACAAAGCAAAACAAAACCCCTCTTCTGAAGTCAAAAATTCAGGTTCAAATCACTCAGAATCTGGTAAGGATCATGCTAAGTTTTTTAGAGGTAATAGACCTTCATACAATGTCAATTCTTTTTTCTATGGTTATTGTTTTTTCTGCAACAAATTTGGTCATAAGGTGAGCACTTTTAGGCTTATGAATTCTGGAATACCCAAGTTTGGTCTTAGAAAACACTATGGTTTTGGTAGACAAATTAGATGTTTTAAACGCAATACTTTAGGACATTTTGTCAAACAGTGTAGAACTGATCTGCAATCTAAACAGCAGAAAATTAAAAAGGTTTGGAAACCTAAGACTGTCAACAACATTGAACAAACTATGTTGGTTCAAAATAATTTTCATTCCAAGAAAAAGGACTTATGGGTCTTGGACAGTGAATGTTCTAACCATATGATTGGCGACAAGGACAAGTTTATAAAACTTGAAGATTATGTAGGTGGATATGTTAAGTTTGGTGATAACTCTGGTATTCAAATTAAAGGTAGAGGTTCACTTCTTTTGAATGAAGACACTCCTATATATAATGTGTACTATGTGGAAGGTCTCAAGCACAATCTTCTAAGTGTTAGTCAAATATGTGATAGTGGTTATCATGTTCTTTTTAATTTGTAGGGATGTGAGATTAAGAACAAGCTTGGAAAGGCTGTTGCAGCTGGAAGGAGGACAAAAGGAAATGTGTACAATCTCCTTGACTCATCTTGCAATGACAATATTCAAGGTATGTGTCTAATGGGCCAAATTGAAGAGAGCTGGTTATGGCATAAAAGATTAGGACACATAAACTTTGAAAATCTGGTTAGAATTAGTAAAGTCAAGGTATGTTGGGGTTTCCAATTCTTAACAAAGCGAGAAAGGCTTTGTGTGCAAAAGAGATAACTAAGTGATAAACATCTAAAATCAACCCAGAGACAAAGAAAGAGATTTCTTCTTCAAAACCCTTACAGCTTGTGCATACTAATTTATGTGGACCAACTAGACCAAAGTCTATTAATGGTGAAAAATACTTTATGCTTTTTGTAGATGATTATACTAGAATGGTTTGGGTCACATTTCTTAAGCACAAATCAAAAGCCTTTGAAAGGTTCAAAATCTTTCGTAAAATGGTTGAAAAGGAATCTGATCTAAAACTCAAATGCCTTCAATCAGACAAAGGAGGCGAGTTCACCTCTCAAGAGTTTATTGACTACTATGAACAACACAGTATTAAAAGGCAGTATGCTGCAACTAAGACACCTCAACACAATGGGGTAGTTGAACATAAAAATAGAACTGTAAAAGAAATGGCTAGAACCATGCTAGATGAAGCTAAGTTGTTTGATATGTATTGGAAAGAATTTTTTCATATAGCTATATACATTTTGAATAGAGTGTAGCTTAGGGTGAAATCTAAACACACTCCTTATGAACTGTGGTATGGAAAAACTGCTTCTGTCAAATACTTTAAAATTTTTGGAAGTAAGTGTTTTATCAAAAAGGATGATGATAATCTTGGAAGTTTTCAATCCAAAAGTGATGAGGGTATCTTTTTGGGATACTCAACTCACAACAAAGCTTATAAATGTCTCAACAAAAGGCTTAATAAGATTGTTGAAGTTGTTAATGTAAAATTTGATGAAAGACCACATTTGAATGCTGAATCTTTGCAAAATAATTAGGAAGAAGAACTTGAATTTGAAATAATTTCTGAAGGAGCTGGAACAAAAAAGTCTATTGTTGAATCAACAAGCCCTAAAAATGAAAATGCATGTCCTGAAAAAGCTGCATCAAATGCTCCTTCAAAAACTCTAGCTATATACCACCCCAAAGATTAGATTATTGGGGATAAAAATGCAGGAGTTCAAACTAGAAGAAAGGCTACAGAATCTGATGAAAAGGAACAAATTGCTTTCTGTCTAGTTACTTAGTTTGAGCCTAAATTTTTTAATGAAGCTCTCATAGAATCATGTTGGCTTAATGCTATGTAGGAAGAAATTGATCAGATTGAGAAAAATCAGACTTGGGAGTTAGTCCCAAGACCAGATGACAAGAATGTCATTGGAGGCAAATGGATATATAGAAACAAGGTTAATGAAAATGGTAATGTTATTCGCAACAAAGCAAGATTTGTCGGCAAAGGCTATGCTCAACAAGAAGGTATTGATTTTGGTGAAACCTTTGCACCTATTGCTAGACTAGAATCTATCAGAATATTCTTGGCTTATTCTGTTTACAAAAACTTTACTATTTATCAAATGGATGTCAAAACTGCTTTTTTGAATGGCTATTTAGATGAAGAGGTCTATGTTGAATAGCCTGAAGGATTTATATGCAAAGATAATCCTAACCATGTTTATAGGTTGAAAAAGGCTCTCTATGGCTTAAAACAAGCACCTAGAGCTTGGTACTCTAGGCTGGACAGTCACTTAATTTCTAATGGCTTTGTTAGAGGAGGTGTAGACAGTAATCTTTATGTTAAAACTAAAGATTCTGATATTTTAGTTGTTGAAATTTACGTTGATGATACTATCTTTGGCTGCAATAATGTCACTTTGAGTAAAAAATTCTCTCAGATAATGGAATCTGAGTTTGAAATGTCAATGTTAGGAGAATTAAACTTCTTTCTGGGTCTTCAAATCTCTCAATGTGAGAATGGAATATTTCTTTCTCAATCCAAATATGCTAGAGAAATGCTTAAGAAATTTCAGAAGGATGAATGCCATCCAGTTAGCACTCCAATGGTTACTGGTTGCAAACTTAATAAGGTTGATGATTCTCCTAATACAAATCAAATGAAATATAGATCAATGATCAATAGTCTCTTATATTTAACTGCCTCTAGAACTGACATTATGCAGGCAGTTTGCACTGTTGCACGTTTTTAGGCATCACCTAAAGACTCTCATGTTACTGCTGTTAAACGGATCTTTAGATACATTCAGGGCACTCTTGATTATGGTCTTTGGTATCCTAGGAGCAATGATTTCTCTTTGATTGCTTATACTAATGCTGACTGGGCTGGTTGTTTGGATGATAGGAAAAGCACCAATGGTGCTGCATTCTTTCTTGGTGATCGTTTAGTGGCATGGCATAGCAAGAAACAAGTATCTATTTCTCTCTCTACTGCTGAAGCAGAATACATTGTTGCCACTTCATGTTGTACTCAAGTTCTGTGGATGAGTCAGACTCTTTCAGATATGGGTATTGATGTTTCTAAACCTGTTTCCATTCTTTGTGATAACACTAGTGCAATAAATATTTCAAAAAATCCTGTTATGCACTCTAGAACTAAAAATATTGCTATCAAGTTTCATTTTCTGCGAGAACAGGTACTGGCTAATGATGTCTGCTTACAGTTTGTTGGTTCACAAGATCAGGTGGTTGACATTTTCACTAAGCCCTTAGCAAAAGAGCTATTTGAAAGGTTGAGACTTCGATTGGGAGTTATCTCTCAATCATTACTTCATTGAATCTCCAAGCTACTACTTAGGGGGAGCATGTTATATGTTTTGATTCACTTACAACTCTCCTACAATTTTGGTTGCTGCACTACTACTTTTTTTTGCAGCTGTTTCTCATGATATTTTGGTTGGCTTCTCAGTTGTGTTTCATGGCAATGCACATTCTTCTCTTCTATTCTTTGTCATTGAGGCAAAAAGGGGGAGAGTCATTTGTGTTTTTCCATCAAGGACAAAGGGGGAGTTTGTTGGATCTCAGTTGTGTTTATGGTTTGTCCTTGATGACAAAATCTCTGATCCTTATGATTTATAATGGCACTTCTTTGATGTCTCTTGGCTATTACAAAAAGTTATTTGTTATGCTTTAATTTCATGGTGATGAGAATTCTGGTTCAAGATATGAATGCTATCTCTTTGACTGACAGAGTTTGGAAGATGGTTTCTTTGTCAGGATGGTTCTTTTTGCATATCACATGTATTGGTTGTTGCTCATTCGGGCTTACACATATCGGTATGAGTATGGCAGGGTCTCCCCGATCCACTTTGAAATGTCTGAGTTGCCTATCGGCAAGACATTTCTGATGTTATGTCAATTGAATTTAACATTCTGGCAGCTTTTAGCGTGACATTGTTCGTGGTCTTGGCGATAGAAGAAAAATCTTTATCGGCATGAGTTTGGCCGTCGGGATGAGGTCTTAGCGATTTTATTATGTCTCCTCGACCCGCTTCAAAATGAGCATATCAACAAAGGAAATCGTCCTCGGGGTAATGTCAAAGCGAGTCTTTCTTGTCTTACCGACTCGTGCTCAAAAGGTTTTATCTATTTTTCGGGAGGAGTCTCACTGAACAACTCTTTGAGAGACTTCGGCCAAACTAAGCGGTATCGGGCTGAGGTATTGGCGATTTCACTTGGTCTCACCGACTAGTGCTTATGGAGTTTCATTGGCAAGAGCTGAGCGATTTCGGAATAGGTCTTGGCGAAGTGGTTTTGTCTTACCGAACATCACATGGAGGAGTTTTCTTCGGCCAAACATAATGTATTCGGTATATTGTCTCTCTAAAGTTTTTAAGTCTCACCGATTATTGCATTGAATGTCTCTTCGGCATAAGGTTACTGCTTCAGCGAAATGTTATATCGAATGTGCAATGTCACACCGACCTTGGTGGATGGACACTTTTTGGTAAGAGCTAGGGTTTTCGGCGAGAGGTCTCGACGAGTGACCTTCGGTCTCACCGATGGAACATAAAGGGACTTCGTCGGCATAAGATCTGGATTGTCTCAATGACTCAGTGAATAAATTTTTTTTGGTATGACAAAGTTTTTCTCCAAGAGGTCTCCCCAAAGGTTGTATGTTACAGCGATAGTAAATGAAACTAAAGGGAATCTCGGTAAGAAGTTTCCTCATGTCTCAGCGAAAGAATAATATACTAAGGAAGTCCTTCGGCGTAGCATGTTGTATTCGATATGTCTTCTCTCCGAACTGATGTGTCACAACGAAAGCGAATTGAATGTCTGGCAACATTAAAGTTTCCTTCGGCATAACGTGTCATCGATGGAAACAAAAAAGTTTAGGGAAAACTTTTTGAGCTTATTCTTTTTGTCTGGGTATCAAACCCTAGCCTGGCCGCCATCATGAGTGTTTACGTTTTTGTTGTTGATGACTGTAATGGTTCTTACATAGGTTTATGGAAGGTTTATTTTGTGCATTTCTGATTGGAAGCTAGACAGTGGATAATGGAGTTATGGGAGTTACAGATCTATCTGGTATTTTTATTTATGTGTTTCATACTGCGCATATTAACTTATTATCCCAATTTTTCTTTAACTGCTCTATGAAAAATGATGCCCTGACTAAGTATTGTCTTTCATACATTAGATGTTATGATTTTCTGTGGTGGGCAGTTGTGCATTTTATGCAGAGAAATGATCTCACATGTTTCAAATTTGTTGAGAACGACTCTTAGCTGGGTTGGTTGTTCTACCATTACTCCTGAAGACAGTTACCTATCTGGCATGTAAATCAAGATGTATATATAGAAGCATAAAACTTTGTTTTCTGTTTGACTGTTGATGTAATTATGAGATTATCATTCCTTGGTTGTATAAAAATATATGGATAAAAATTTGCAATAAAATCTGTATAATAAGATGCAGAGATTGTGAGTTTCTTCTCTATGAGGTATTTTAGGGATTCAGTTATTGAATCTTTAAGGTATTCTGTAGATGAGAAAATAGAGAGATATGTGCTTAACTGAAAACAAAGAAACCCTCTGAATCATTATTATTGTTCAAAACATAATTTGAGGGGTTGGTACTCCTTGAGATAGATATCTCTAAATGAGGGGTTGGTGCTCCTTGAGTGGGTGCTAAAAAATCAGCATATAAGGCATTGTGAACAGTTGATTATACGATTAAGCCAGGAAGGCATTTTAGGGAGTGGTTTTTATACCCCAGGAGGGTTTTCCACTCGGCAAAATATTGTGCCTCTTTTGTTCTTCTGTGTTCTCCCGCTTTACGCCTTGTTGTTTCCTCGCTCAATCGTATGGAGTTGTTATTACTTTTCTCAATTCTATTTATGAATGATTACATTCAACTCATGAATGCATTAATCAGAGTAATATTGAGAACAAATCTGTGATATGTTTTGAAGTTTTTGGAAAATTGGTCAAATCTCTTAAGACACTGATTCACCCCCCCCTCTCAGTGTCATTTTAATTCCAACAGAAGATTCAATTAAATATTTAAAATATTTAATTGTGAATAGACTTTATAAGAATTTAATCAAATATTTGAAATATGGAATTGTGAATAGACTTTAGAGGAATTTTAGGAGAGAAAAATATTTAGAATTGTGAATAGACTTTAGAAGAATTTTAGAAGAGAAGAATCTTTAATCTTTATTTGAATAAAATATTCAAGCCAAGATTATATATGATAATTAATATAAATAAATCATAATGTTTATTTAATTGATTAATAAATGAATGAGAAAAGTGATTAAATAAACTTTTTTTATTTAATCGAGATGAAAGAATGAACAATATAAATAAATTATTTAGATTTATTTATACGCAGATTGAATTCAAAGATTTAATTAAATATTAAAAATATTTAATTAATTACCAGATTATTGTGATGTGACCATTTTTAGGTGTATACATTTTGCCCCTCTTTGAAGTGATGTGTTTTACGCATTGCTTCAAAGAATTTTGAAATTTGCCCCAGATGCTGATTGTCGAATGTTGCTAGGTATATGCCCCTTCAGATGATGAATCAATAAGATTTTGATTTTTGTGAATTTTTTTGAATTTTTAAAATTTTTGGAATTTTTTGATTTTTATGATTTTTAAGATATCGATTCATCGTTCGAATATTATGATGTGAAGAAGTATACGTGGAAAGATGTGAGATGAAAATTTGATGACTTAAATTTCCCCTGCTGTGATAAAATGTGATAAAATTGCCCTTGTAATATTGCAACGTATGACTTTGTATTGATTGTTTGCATATTGCATTGTCCTGATTTGATGATGTTTGTCTGATAAATTTGTTCCCAAGGTTGTTGGAAAACAAATAGTAGTTGATGAATTTATTTCTAAGGTTGTTAAAAACAAACAAGATTTTGATAAATTTGTTTTCCATGATGAAAAACAAATAGTTTGTTGATAAGTTTACTTCTAAAGTTGTTAAAAACAAACAGGATTTTGATAAATTTTCTTTCATGAAAATGTAAAACAAATAGGTGTGATTGATAAGTTTGCTTCTAAAGTTGTTAAAAACAAACAGGATTTTGATAAATTTATTTTTTATGATGATGAAAAACAAATAGTTTGTTGATAAGTTTGTTTCTAAGGTTGTTAAAAACAAATAGGATTTTGATAAATTTGTTTTTCATGATGATGAAAAACAAATAGTTTGTTGATAAGTTTGTTTCTAAGGTTGTTAAAAAAAATAGGATTTTGATAAATTTGTTTTTCATGATGATGAAAAACAAATAGTTTGTTGATAAGTTTGCTTCTAAAGTTGTTAAAAGCGAACAAGATTGTGATAAATCTGCTTTCCATGATGATGAAAAACAAATTGTTTGATTGATAAGTTTGCTTCTAAAGTTGTTAAAAACAAATAGGATTTTGATATTCAGATTTGATTGATAAGTTGTGATGATTTGATATTGTTTTTTCTTTGACTTGATGATTCTTCCTATTCAACAAGAGAGATTGGGCATCTTGCAGTTACGGGAGACATTCCCGAAGACATGGAGATTGATTCTGCAGCTTGGACAGGTAGATAGAGATGTGATCGAGGCATGCGGATTGAACTTGTTATTTGAGATGCCTGAGGTGCGTCTCAACAGAGGTTTATTGATAGCACTTGCAGAGAGGTAGCACAGTGACACAAACACCTTTCATTTTCCGACAAGAGAGATTACCGTGACTCCAAAGGACGTATATCACATCTTGAGGATTCTAGTGATGGGCAAGATAGTGAGATTTGATGACCGGGAGGCGGGAGGTACTAATGCTTTGAGGAGGATATTTAGAGATGATTAGATTGTAGGATATTATATCTCATGGGCGGAGATGACGGATTCATATGCACCTTTACCCTCTGTACTTGCAGGCTTCATTGGAGGTGTTCTGTGCCCCGACTATAGGTCGAAGGGTTTTGCAGTCAGGTGGGGTCGTGTACTTGAGAGTATGGTGATGTAGGGTACACGATATGTTTGGGGATCATGCATGCTTGCACACTTATATGATGAGCTACACCATATTGTGTATGGTGGAGGCCAGAGTTTTGCTGTCAGTTGTTTGCTGTTATAGATATGGGCATGGGAGCATTTTGTTGTTATGCGTCCATTGACTCGTGGACGATGACCGGCCGGGTCGGCATCAGCGTAATCATCCGGCCGTCGCTCGCCGCAAACAGCACGTTTTCTTCCCGCATGCTCCTGCATCGTTATGCCGCTTAATTAGGAGATGCCTTTTGTCTTCACTTCTAGATATCTGATTGGTTGTACTCTTGGGATTATTGAGAGGTTTCTTCTTGGCCGAGTGTGGCAATAGTATGGTCGGCCTCAGGGTATGCCATAGGGTTCGTTTATTTATGCGCGTCAGTAGCAGGAGATTACAATGTGGGGTCCACAGATTTCTTATGATGCAGCAGTGGCAGAGTTCACCAGTTTGGGAGTACAGATGTGGGAGTACAGAGCGGATATTCTTGATGGGGGGATGACTCCAGAGTATGGTCAGTATGTGTTGGAGCATCCTGCACTGCGATTATTTGATCCTGATGAGCCTGCCGCTCCAGTTGCAGAGCAGAGACCACATAGAGGCGAACATAGGCGACAACGAGAGGAGACTTTAGAGGGTGATGACTCCGAGGAGGATGATGATGATGAGTCAAATGGGGATGGAGATAGCAGCGATGAGGAGAGTGGGGATGATAGTGGTGGAGGAGGTGGCAGAGGTGGTAGAGGTAGCGGCAGAGGTGTCAGCAGAGGTGGTGGCAGAGGTGGACCACGAATGAGACATTTAGATCCATCGTCTTCAGTAGATCTGGTGGTGCCGAGTCAGATGTCTCCCTTGTAGAGTAGAGTGCAGATCTTACAGGGTCAGCTAGCACAGGCATAGGCCTTGGTTACACAGCTACAGGGACAATTGACTATAGTGACGGCTGAGAGAGATACATCTAGACGACAGGGTGAGGAGGCCATGGCCTTAGCTGACAGTCTGCAGAGAGCAGCAACAGGTGATATCATGACAAGAGAGCTGACCAAAGCCATCTGGGAGGCAGAGTTCTATAGGACTAGGTATCATGACATAGTGCCACCCGAGCGGAGAATGAGTTATACACAGTCTCGGTCCACACATAGTCGCTCTTAGGCTACCAGCAGGGGTGTATCACAACCATTACCTCCAGGAGGATCATCAGGGGCAGGTGGAGTAGGTCCATCAGGTGTAGGTGTGACAGGTCCTAGACTAGCACCATCAGAGGATAACACTACATAGTGCTTTTTGCATGATGTTTTATCATTGCGAGACATTTGTATACACACTGATATGATCCCATTTTTGATGATGTTATGTCATGTATAGTTGACATCTTTGTACATTTTGACATTCATTTTTGAGATATATGAAATGCAGCGATGATTTATTATGAGTGCATCTATTTTCTATATGTATGATGCTTTATGTGATGGTTTCACGATGTTAATGCTCATGATGTATATGTATGCATGATTTATGATGTGAGTGCAATGTTATGATATGATTGAAATCAATTTTATGAATATGAAATGATAGATGGTACAACTTATGAATGCTTATGAACGTTTTGATTATGATGTATGCTTTGTTTTTATGATTTCCTGATGCAAATATGTATGAAAAATGTATGAAATGATGTTTTGTGAATGTCAAAATGTACTCAGTCATTTTATTCAAAAGATATGAAACATTTGATACTTTGCCAACTTTTGGAAAAAATCTATAAATGCAAAATGCAAATTCTAGAATGGATGTAATCTATACTAACCATGCAGGGTATCTGTACAATATTGCCATTCTGAGAGCTTATTTGTGCTTTTTGTGTCATCATAGAGCATTGAAATGTTGAAAGTTAATACAAGCATCAAATGGTATGTTAGCACTAGTGATGACCTGAGTATTACTTTCATGAATTTTTGATATAGCAAGATAATACAAGCATTTAGGTATAATTGAACCGAGATGACCTGAGTATCGCTTGCATAAACAAACAAGAGTTAACCGGTTTCCTATGCAAATTCTGAAATGTCATCAATGATACTTAGTAGAGCATGTCTCGAGACCAATTTGCATAGTACTAATGATTCACTCACAAACAACAAACAAAGAAAAATCATACTCCTTCCTTGCTTTTCTAGTTCAGTACATCATTGAATTACTCCAGAGATATGATAAAAAATCAACCAACAATTCAAATTTTGCTTAAAGTATTTCAAACATTATTCAGATTAAGATCATCCAACTTGGTTATCAACATTGATGTTTGTGATTTGATTAACGTTGTTTTGATCATGTTGTTTGATGTCATTGGCATTGAGTGATCATTTTGGGTGTTGTGGTTGATTTGATGCGTCAATGTATGTTGCGTTTTGGAAAACCATCATTTGTCCGTTTGTGATATTCTAAAAGCTCGTTGCCCCTCTCTTGTTTAGTCTATGCTTTTGCTCCCAGTGTAAACATAACCTAAATAGTATGGATATGTACAAATTTTATCAAGCCATGATGGAATACAAGGATTCCCGTTGCATGATATGGATATGATAGAAATGTACAAATGATATATATGGATAGATGACGCCGTAAAGTGAATGCAAGACATAAGCCAATAGATAGAGGAGCTCCATTTTGACCACAAGTAGCTTCTATTTCCTTCCGTGTTTCAAATTAATTTGTTTTATTGCACTTTTCAAGACTTTTTCTAATTTTTATAGGATTTTTCAAGACTTTTCAAAAATTTTTCGATTTTTTCAGACTTTTCTCGATTTTTTTGTATTTTTCTTAATTTTTCTCGATTTTAAACATAGAAATTTTCAAATGAACGCTGATCGGGCTTCTTCAAACAGTCCCTTATGATGTAGGATAATCGACATGTCTAACCGTGATACGAATGATACTGGAAATGGACTAAGCCATTGGTTCAAATCTTTCCTTTCTCCTCGCTGGCCTTTATCGGGACAGTTCGCATTTTCTCAAGACAAAGTCACCTTACTTAAACGTCCATGGTTTAACTCTGATTGTAGCTAATGACATAACTTGTTGATAACCCTTCAAATGATCGGGCTTGCATGTTGACATCTTTCATCTAATGCTTCTAGCCTGCGATAAGATATTTGGTAGTCTTCATCATTTATCAATCCTTTGAGTGATACCCTAAGCAAAGGTATTTCAACCTCTAGTGGTAAGATCGCTTCTACTCCATAGACCAAGGCATATGGGGTAGCTCCTATTGGTGTGCGAATGCTGGTTCTGTATGCCCACAAAGTTGGATTTAACTAGACATGCCAATCATGATCGGTGTCATTTACCATTTTCTTTAAGATTTTCAAGATTGTTTTGTTTGAAGCTTCTACTTGACCATTGCCTTGTGGATAATAAGGTGTAGAAAACCTATGTTGGATGTGAAATCTTTCACAAAGTTCATCAACATCCTGATTCTCGCAGCCTCCATTATTAGTGATGATAGAATTAGGAAATTCCATATTGACAGACATGATGTAATTCTAGGATAAATGAAGTAGGATTTGCCTACGCCGGCTGCGGAGCAACTTCATCCATTCCTTTGTAAAATATTCTATAGTCGCGGATGATGAATTTGCGCCCACTATTTATTGTTCCTGAATTTTACTAACAAGATGTCCCTACTATGAAAGGCCAGCCCTGCGCAGTGCATGGAACAAGATTCACGGATCTGGTGCATTTATGAACACTTCTTGGACAAAAGTAAAAGATTCTCTCCACAGGAAAATAATAATATTCCATCTCTAAATAAGTTTTCGGCCATGTCCCACTGAATGAGTTCCGGCTGGGAATACCACCATGAACCTCTTGTAAGGCTTTTTCGGATTCGTCACGTTCAAGCCATCTAAGGAGTGTACCATCAAGACCACGTCGATAAAGGATATCGGCGATCAAGGTATAATAGGATGATTGGCATATGAAATTCCTTTTTTGGTTTCAGGATAAGTCTGGAGATAAGATGTTATTTTTCATATAGGTATAAATCTTTCCATATAAAGGTGAATCAGAACCGGTTAAATGACATATGACTTGGGTCTCAGGATTATCATAGGCGGGAGAAAATAATTGTTCCACCAAGAATTCGTACCATTTTTTATTTTCTAATAATTGTAACAAGGAAGTAATTGTAGCCATTGCATCCTCAAGAATCCTTTATTGTCCAATCCCTCGGATTTGTGAAAACTTGATTGCCAAGCAAAATACTTTTATAATCATCCACCATGTTCTTGTAGTAAGGTAGCTGCTTACTATCTTAGTCCGGATAATCATCATTGGATTTTGATTAATGATTGCTAGAATCAATCATGGAGACTTGTAATTCAGAATCTTCCAGTCCAATGCTATCTTTATTCCTATGAGAAATGCTTCATATTCAACCATGTTATTCATGCAAGGAAACATCAACCGATATGATTTTGGAATGGTATATCCTTCAGTTGTGACAAAAAGAATCCCTGCCCCCGAGCCTTGTTGTGTGTAGGATCCATCAAAGTACAATGTCCATGATTTCTGAATTGTTGTTGTGAAGACATCTGCATCAGGAAATTCAATGTACATTTGGTTTTCTTCTTGTAAAGGTGCTTCGGCCAACTGATCTGTGATAACCTGTCCTTTTATAGCTCTTCAATCTACATAGTGAATGTCAAACTCACTTAAGATCATTACCCATTTTGCAAGTCTTCCTATTAAGGTAGCTTTGCTTAAAAGGTATTTCATTGGATCAATCTTGGTTATCAGCTTTAATCAGGTGAGCTGGAATATTATAAAGCCTAACTTTTGAGAAGCAAACACTCATCGCTGTAAGCTTTTTCAACAAAGTGTAGTTTAGTTCTACTCGTTAAAGTTTTGGCTGACATGGTATATAGCCCTTTCTTTTGCTCCTCAGAATCCTCCTCCTTGCATAGTAAAGCCCCAAAGATACTTCGTTGCTGAAATATAAAGTATGAGTGGCTTTCCTAGAATTGCGGAATTAGGATCCGTGGATTTCTATGAGATATCATTTTTGATCTAATCAATGCTGCTTCACACTTTTCCTCCCATTTGAATGGGACATTTTTATGCAATAGATGTGTAAATGGTAAGCTTTTGTCTGCCAGTTGAGCTATAAACCTCCTGATGGATTGTAGGCGTCCTTGTAGTGATCGAAGTTGACTGATATTTCATGGTGGCGGCATGTCCATTATAGCTTGTACTTTTTATGGATCAACCTTTATGCCTTTTTCTGAAACAATATATCCCAAGAGTTTTCCGGATTTAACATTGAAGACACATTTCTTTGGATTGAGTCGAACATTGAACTTCTCCATTCTGATAAAGATCTTTGACAAGATTTCTAGATGTCCTTCTCTTGTGTTGGATTTGGCAAGAAGATCATCGACGTAATCTTCCATGAATGTATGCATCATATCATGAAAAATTGTTGTCATTGCTCGTTGGTATGTAGCTCCTGCATTCTTTAACCCAAATGGCATGATATTCCAACAATAGGTACCCCAAGGGCACGTGAACGCTGTTTTATCTTGATCCTTTGGTGCAATCTTGATCTGGTTGTATCATGAAAACCCATCCATTAGTGAATACATTGCATGGCTAGCAGTTAAATCAACAATCATATCTATGTTTGGAAAAGGGAAGTCATCTTTAGGACATGCTTTGTTCAAATCTCTAAAGTCTATACAAATTCTAATCCTTTTGTCTGGCTTTGAAACATGTACGATATTGGAGATCCATTCTGCATAGTCAATAGGCTGAATGAATCCAACATCTAAAAGCTTCTTTAACTCTTCTTTAACCAATAATGCAACATGTGGATGCATTTTTCTGAGTTTTTGCTTCACAGGTTTTGCCCCTGTGTTTATAGATAAATGATGCATTATCAGATTAGGATCTAATCCTGGCATATTGACATATGACCAAGCGAAGTTGATTTGATTCTCCTTCAGGAACTCTGTGAATTTCAGTACTTCTTCCACTGTTAATGATGTTGCAAGTTGCAAGATTTTTGGATGCTCTTTTGTACTTATGTTTATTGATTTTGTTGGCTCTATCAAAATAGATCTTTCTTGATAATGTTTGGGAAGAGTGTCAAGTTTGTCATCCTGCAGTGCCTCAAAAAGGTTTTTACCATCAGATTCACTCTTTATTTTTCTCTTGTTGTGATCTACCACTACCATTTTTTGGTTTTCAACAATAGATCTATCTTTTATTTCATTTATTTTGTAGCTAAGAGACTTGACACCCTCCCTATCAAAATCTTGAGTATGAGATTCTCTGATGGAACAATTGTTTTCTTGACTAGATGAACAAAGAAAATTTACAGTATCCTCATCATCATGGAATGTAGGAATATGGATAGGTGCATCATTGTCCCAATCAATAAGTTCCGGATAAACTAAAGGCATGGGATCATTAGGTTGGGTAAGGTCTTGAGCTGTCAAAGTCATGACATGGTTGTCATTTTCATGATGGACAAGGTCTATGATGGTATTCTCCTGTCAATTATCAATCTTGTTAAAATCCGAATCGTCCTCACTTGAGTCATGATCGCTTTGTAAAACATAATCAAGTGGAGGCCTTGAGCCCTCCCCTTGTAAGAATGTGGGTGTGAATTTATGTATGACATCCACCCTTTTCTCTGTTAAGAATGTATCATCAAAGACATCATCCCATTCGTATTCATTGGAATCAGTGTCTGAACTGTTCTGCAATTGAAAAACTGATCCATAAAATTTTTGTAGAGTGACATCTTCATGGGGTTTATCTGAAATTGATTCTCCTTCATGAGTTTGTTGTGCTTGCTGTGAAGTTGACTCTTCTGTATCCTTACCATATCCAAGTCCTGTTTTATCTTTTCGATGTATTGAAATAGGTTGAATTGGCTCAATGATTCCTTTTTTTCTTTTTCCTATAGGACCATTTCCTTCATAGCCCATTATTTGCATGATAGTACACCCTTTGCCATATTGTTCGGTAGGTAACTTGATGTGCAAGAGAGACTGCATCTTCATCTTTGTATAGCCGCATTAGGATGTCCCTATCTTCTGCCCCTGGTGTTAGCTTTAATGAATTGTCCATCAAACTTTGTGATTGGCACAAAAGCTTAGGATGTAGAGCTTGTTGCGATCTTTTGATTTGATAGGGTTGGCTGACCATGTGACCTCAGAGAAGGAGGTAAGCTAGAAAGGGATAGCAAATATCTGCTGATTCCTTTGTCTTTAAAATGTAGCTTGGTGTCAAGATTCTTTGTCAGTTCTTGCAATTGGCCTTGTAGATTTGAAGAAGAAGCAGTAAGAGCCTCCCTATTGTGTGGCACAAAGACGTCTTGAGTTGCTCGAAGATTTGAACAAATTTGGGTGCTATTGTAATCAACTTGTATAGTTATTTCTTGTCCATCATACGGAAACTTAAGGCATTGATGGTACGTTGATGGTACTTCCTGCATATCATGAATCCATGGGCAACCCAAAAGTATGTTATAGGAAAGATCACATCTAGAACCTGACAAAATGTATTTTTCACAACAGGTCCCACTCTGATAGGTAGCATTATTAGTCCTTTAGAAGCTCTTTCTTCATCATCATATGCCTTGATAGTTATTTTCCTCCGTGGATCAATGGAATTTTCTGATATTCCTAAGGCATGTATTAGCTTTAAGGTACAAATGTTTAAACCGGCTCCTCCATCTATCAAGACATGTCTAATTCGGTGTTTATGGATCATGACTTCAAGATAAAGCGATGAATTATGTGGATGTGTCATGGAAGCATCTTCTTTTTTGGAGAATGAAAGACAAGTGGGGGAAGAAAAATGTCCCACCATGGTTTGAAATTTGTCTACATCCATATCTGTGTTGATAGTTGTGTTTACAAGAGCTTCTTCCAAAATATTCTTGTGTATGGGGGATATTTTGAGAAGTTCAAGGATGGAAATTTGAGCTAATGTTTTTCTCAATTGATCAACTAAATTATAATGACTTGGAGAAGGAATAGCTGCCTTAGATGAACTACCTTTTAGGACAACTTTTGCTTGTCCTCTCGTAGTCACATTAACTTGTTGATATTCTTGTTTTTCCTTGATTTTGATAACATTAACCCATTGATCATCTGCATAGATGTGGCGGATTATGTTGTCTTCAACATTATTTATGCTTTTTACTTTGGTATCTGATGTTTCCCCCTTTTGATAGTTTGGTAAAGGATCTTTGAATGCTTGATGATCGTCATTGGTATGATGTCCTTCAATTTTGATGGTGCCATTGTCAATTAAATCTTGTACTAGATTTCACAAGGCTTGATAGTTATTTGTTCTATGACCTTTACATTGATGATAATTGCAATAATACGAGTCATTCCATGATGGTGGTTTGACTCGTGGCTCATAATATCTTTGCGGTGGTAAGGTGATAACCTTATTATCGAGAAGCTCCTTGAGAGTAGACTCAAGAGATTGACCCAAAGTGGTAAAATTCCATCGATTTGAAAATAATGGAGGTCTGGACAGATTTGATGTTTGGGTATTGCCAAAATTGTTATTGAAATTACCACGATTTTGATTGGTCACGCTGCGGATTGGAGTTTTGTCCTTTGTTTGTTGTTTCCTTTGTTGGCTGGGTATTTCCTTGTTGGTTGTTCTCGCGGAGCAATTTGATAGGTTGAAGATAGATGGTCTTGTTCTCAGATTGTCTGCATCCACTATACCATCATTGACAACATTTTTATTTCTGTTCCAAAACCTTGTTTTATCATTGTTGTTATGGTTGGGTGAACTTGGATTATCAAGTTTTATCACTCCTCTTTTAACCAAGGCCCCTTCAATGGTGATTGTGTTCTCAATCAATTTTTCAAAGTTATGAGGACAATGAAGATTAAGCCTATAACTTAATTCTTGATCTAGGTTATTGATGAAGATATCCATATTTTCCTTTTCAGGAATAAGACGGGAATATCGTACAAACATCCTTCTCCACCTTTGCAAAAACGTAGTGAAGGATTCCCCTACTTTTTGTTTCACTTTACAAAGATCAAGCATTGTTATCTAGTGTTGGATGTTGTAGTCATATTGTGATATAAACTAATTTATTAACTCCTCAAAGGTTTTGATGGGGGGAGTGATCTTGGAAAGCCACTCCATGGATTTTCCACCCAGACTTCGTGGAAACAATCGCATTAAGTAGGTATCTTCATAAGCGAATTCTAGACTCATATTTCAGAAATCCCTCACATGTTCAATGGGGTCAGTTTTTCCATTATACCTATCAAATTTAGGGATTTCACAATGTTTTGGAAAAGGGATCATTTTGAAGACTCCTATCAAATGGATATGGTATATGTCATCCAAAACATACTCTTTGTTGTGCCCCCTTGCATTTCCTTTATTTTCCCTTGTAATTCTTGTATCTGTTGAGTAAGGGCACTAAAATCATTAGGAGGAGTTTCAAGATTCTCTTTAATCCCTTCTATATCAAAATTGGAAGGTAACTTAGCTCCTTGATTAGCTAATGAAAGAAAATATCTTTCTTTGTTTTTTTCTAAAATCCTTTCCATAAGAGTATGGAATCAAGGATCTTGTTCTACTTCTTGAAGCTTTTCGTTTGTTAACTCTTCAATATTAATTGTATTCTCTTCTCTCTCACTATTATCACCCATTTTGCTTGTGGTAGTTTCTCCTTTGTCCTTTTCTATGTGTTTTCAAGATCTCGTGACAACAGGCATAAGCTTTGTTCCAAATTCTAGTAACTTTTGATCAAAAGAATGGAATAGTGCAATTTGTGATAGATATGGAAGTTAGGATAGAATGAAGATTCTATGACTTGAAAGATTTCTAGCCTTTAGCTTGTGTTGTTCCCTAGTTGAAAGGATGAAAAATCTTGTTGGCGGGAACTTAAGAAAAAGACCAAGAAAAGGATGATTTTTCACTTTATGAAGTTTGATTTTAGCTTCATAAGAGGATGGATTTGTGATAAATGCCTAATGTGATTGAGTTCTTTATTGTAGAAATTGATTTGGACGAGTAGAATATTCAATTGCAAGTTGAGGAATATAACAAAAATGAATAATGCTGACTATGGTTGTGCCTTTGAGAAAGGGCTCTTCTTTGAAAGAAATCTTGTGAGTATAATGGTTCTACAACATAATCATCAGTGAAACCCCTAACATAGTCATGATATTGATGTATAAAGGTTCTATGTTTAATTAAAACCTTTCGGCTTTGGTACAAGAATCATCTTTTCTTCAATAGTTTCTTGTAACTAAGTGATTTCTTTGGCTTTTTTATTCTTTTGAGAATGGATTTTTTAACAAAGGTTGTGGATTTCCAATCTCATAACATGAGAGTAATCAATGTAATTGTGAGTTTTGGATGATCTTTACTAGATTAATGTATTGAAAACACATCAAGCAAGTTGTAGAATAGTTGTGTTTAAGTCCTATTCTAAACATTAAGTGTATGATCAAAATGTTTTCAAAAATTGTTGCTCGTGTTTTACACATGATAGATAGATCAAAATGTACTCACTCTTAATACTCAAGTAGGTCACTATAATAATCAACAACCCACATCTTTTAGAACTGGCTGCATCATTAATAAAATTGTCACCTCGAAGGGCGCCCGTATTTTTGTCTTTTCTAGATGCGTACTCAGAGTGAGGGAAGTGGATACTGGATCCCCTGAGCAAACAGTCCTTGGCAGTTATATGGTGAGTATCTTGGGGGTATATTCTTCCCTCCCCTGTATTGTGATTATTATGATGTTCTGAACCGACCGTTGATACTACATTGCTCAGAGGGTTTCCGCTTTGCGCGGCAAATGATAGACTCCTCAAGAGACTTCCCAACCTTTTAGAACAAAGGCTTTGGGGATGGTTATCAATGCACACTACCGTCAAATGGGATTTTCATCAACCATCTGCATTTGATTAAAGTGGGTTGGAAAACTTGGCTTTAGTTGTTCCCACTTAGGTCGTTCCCGTAGGGTGAGTATTTTTTCCCACTACAGCAGGCCTTCTAAAAGGTTGTAATTAAAACAGTAAATTTGCATGAAATTGAAAAGGCAAGTTTGGTATTTTGATCACCCAGTTAAGGGGAGAGCATAGACCTATTGCCACAAACAAAGCAAACAAATGTTCTTTTTAAAACCCAAATCACAATGATCTAATCTAAATGAAGATTTTGCTTCACAAAGACATGGTGTTCTTTTTAGTCCAAAATAAAAATGAAGTGACTATCCTAGGATTGATTCATTCCAATTAAGTGACTATCCTAGGATTGCTTCATTCCAATTAAGTGACTATGCTAGGATTGCTTCATTCTTTTAAAGCTCTTACTGGCCGCGGTCACGTCAGATCCAGTCAAACCTTACTTAAGTTACAGATTACAATTGCAGAATTTTTAAAAAAATGTGCTAAAACAGACATTAAGGGCGCTAAAACAGAGTTAATGGGCACTGCAGGATGACTGGTGGGCACTATATAATGCCTAATGGGCGCTGCAGGATGCCTGATGGGCGCTGTAGGATGCTTGATGGG
>VDFB02104716.1:0-67816 GCA_007258455.2 Sequoia sempervirens | reverse complement strand
CAATAACCTTGCATTTTTTATTATCATTCTTGTTTTCCACTTGAATTAGCGACTCATTCACTTTGGTTGTGCATGTGTTTACTTTGCAACAATCTTAGCTGCCACCTTTTCTTAATCTTGTTGAGTCGAACCTTTTGAATTGAGAAGTGTCATCTTTGATACTCTGTTTCTAGCCTATAGTCGCTCACCTTTATGTATAAATAGAGGTGCTTTCTACCTAAATAGGGACGCCTATCTGCATTCTTCTTGTGATTTTATGAGTTATTATTTTCTTATTTTCTGAGTTGTGAGAGGATTTTGAGAGTGAGATTTTGGTGAAGAGGGAGAAGGATAATTAGGAATTGCTTACTAATTTGGAAAGGTTGTGTTGGGAAACTAATTAGATCAATTGGAAGCATTGCATAAACAAGCATGTTAATTTCTACTCTTTTATACTATTTATGCATTTGAAAAGATTGTGTGACATTGTTTGTCTTGATTGGGAAATTAGTTTTTGCTTAGTAGGGAAAGATTATTCTATTCTTATGTGAAAGTGAAAGAATGCTTGATGTACTTAGTATAAGGATCTATATTGCTTAAAGTGTTTGTACATATTCCATATTAAGGAATGGTTGGATATAGTGGGATTAAATACTATATTATGGATAGAGCTTATAGAGCTAATGTTTAACCTAGTTGAGTCCAAAGTTATTGTGATTTACTTAGTAGATGTGTTTTAGATAACATAGAGGTTATAGGTTATTCCTGGGGTTAAGACTACTCCATGGCGTAAGGGGATAGCCCATGCATAGGTTGTGAATGGTTAATACAAATCGAGCTAGGAAGGTGGGTGAGCATGTAGCGTCCACTCCATAATTTCGGATGATGAATACTTTGGCCAAAGTAGTGTATGTTGCCACTATTTACACTATCAGTTCACTGTGATCCAAATTTACGTACCAAACAAGGAATATCATGAGTGGGTTGTAGCCATTGTATGACAAATCTATAAACGTTTAGGGCACACCACCAATTTTAGGGAAGGTCAATGTTATTATGAGGTTACCAAACCAATCTCTTTGTCGAAGGGTAGGGCCATCTATTAGTTTGGTAGATGTGCGAGGGACCGGAGTTAGTCCAAGGTTGGCGGAAAAGCGCTTGAGTGATGCTTTTTCTCATCAATTGGCGACCAAAATTTGATGGAAAATACCTGAACCATTCATACACCTATTGCCAGTAAGCTCAATGGAGCCTTATTTGTATTTTTGTATCCATGTCTATGGAAAGATTGTAAAAGAGAAATGTTATCATGAATTATTTACAATGAAATCAATATATTGAAAAGTTGTAATACTTTGATATAATGCAATGGGGAAAGTTTGGAAAGATGTTTATTTCAAATGTGCATGCTATCTTTTAATATGAAAGGAAAAAAAATTATTGCTCATAATGGTTAGATGGTTAAAACTATTTACTTGAGGTTAAAACATAGGATAGTTATTGTGTAGAACAATGGGCATGTTACAGAAATTATGAAAAAAGCTTGGGATATTAAAGGGATGCATGCCATTCATAAATCTTGGAGGTGGCAAGCAATTTATACCTCGGGGATAAATTAATGGCAGTGAGGACTCAGCTGCAGAGAGTTCTCCAGTGCATCAAGGTTTGGAATGCCCAAAGGCTAGTGTAGATGTTCACATGGTGGCCTTCCAGAAAGAAATTCAAAAAGCCTATGAGCGGCAACTACTGCTGAGAAATTATGACAAAAGCTTGGGATGTTAAAGGAATGCATGTTGTTCATAAACCTTGGGGCTGGCAAGCTCAAAGACTGCCAGTTTTAAATGAGGGACACCAACCATCACAAATGAGAGTGGAAATGGAGGCCAGGATAAAACTTCATGTCCCTCAGAGATGCAGACGAGTAAAACTGCAATAGTTGCTGACCCAAATTCTTCTTCTCCAACAAAGCCTTTCCAGCTCAGCTTTCTTTAGATCAACTAGCAGACTTGGCGCTTGTTTGGGTGGCTGTGTCAATGGTCTTTTGTTATATCATTAGATAGTTTTTCCTGATTTTGTTTTAATTCCAATCACAGGTGTTGTTCGAATCTTTGGGCACCATTTCTTTGCTGTGCTGGGTTATGGTCAATGGTTTCCTATTTAGATTTGAGAATAATATTTTTTACTTGGCCATAAAGAAGACATTTGTAATGATCTATCTGAAAGGTACTGTGAACATATATGGTTTGTGTGCAATGGTGTAAAAACCCGTTGAAAACGGTATTCCCAGCACCCAGCTTTTTGTTTTATATGCTACACCAATTGTGGCTTCTTGGGTGAGGACCCTTACAGAGCCTTCACTTTACCAAACAAAAAAGTACTCTGCTTTCTTTTAAAGAACTGGCCTGCAAATTATAGGCCGGCCTACTCTTTTAGCCTTTAGGGGCAGCATTGTGTTTCCTACCTGAACTCTCATGAAGATTTAAAACTTATCTTTAAAACAATTTTTTTTAAAGATGGATGGGTATATATTAAAAAACAATGAGCCCGTGTAAAAAGATAGATATATTTTTGACCCAGTAACATGTCCCCAGGGAATAGTAGAAATAGTCAAAACATTTTGATCTCTTTTATCTGGTGGTATATTCTGATGAATTGCATTTTGTCCCTGGGGTGTCCACTCTTCATACAATGATGCTTATCATCAGAGAAATCCTCTCACTGCTATGCATAGAAGCCCAACATATTCCTCCCAGGCTAAAGGGACCTCAGCCGAATATCAATAGGTGCATGGAACCAATGTTTTTCTGCTAAACGTTTCTAAAATTTCTCGAGAGCACCCACTGAGAAAAGTCTGTAGTGCCCTAAGTGAGATATAACAAGAGTATTAAGCTGCTCCGAAAAAGGAAAAATAAAAAAGACCATCTATACAAAGAATGCAATCATAATATCGCAGAAATAATATGTACCCAGACTCAAGAATTTCATCAGAATTGTGCTAAGAATACAAATAATATCATACATGTCCACAACAAATTTGATCATATAAAAATTTATTATTGGAACAGAGATTAATTTATCATGACAAGATAATCAAGGAAAAAGCAACAAACTTCTGTTCTAAATTATGGTTTTTGACCAACCATACTAGCTTCACCTGAATGGCAGCTGATATAGTCAGAATACAAGCCTGCAACACTTTTATCCATCTCTCCAAATCTAACAGTAATTTTAGCCAGCCTTACTAATCTAAAATAACCAGAATATGCACATAGAAGAGTTGTGATGTGACTAGGAAGATGGAATTCAAAAACTTGGGTCCGTACAAATCACAACCTTGATATACAATGTTCTATTCCCTTCTCAATCATGTTAGCCTTGAAAATCATCATCGATTATGCAAAACAATTTGATGTGGTTCTCAAATATTCTAGGTAGTTAAAATTGTAATGTACAAAAGAATGCTCTAAAACTACTGGTCATTGATAACAATTAATTTGATTACAAAGCACAAAGTTCATGCAATTGGAGCCTTGGATCCCCTGTATTTATCATCCAAGCAAATATGCGTTTAGGCATGTAAAACCAAGAATATCTCATTCTGTGCAGTTTTGAATATTTTGTAACTGACAACTGAGCAAGGTTTAAAATGAAATCACAGAAAGGGCAAAACATCTGAACTTAAATGTTTTCAGCATGCAAGGGAGCTTACTTCACTTTTTCCATGAAACACATGTGCTTATGAAATGAATTTCCACTATTTAGTGGCCTCAAAGGACACACAAGTAATCAAAGCTTTTAACCATTCACAAACACATAATTTAAGATTTTAATGTTAATTTTACTCATTGCAAAGTTCATGTGTTTGATAGCTTATCTCTCAGGACTGATAATTATATCTTGAGATCACATTCAAGACTATGAAAGTTAAAGACCTAGACTCTTGGGAAAAGCAAATGGAAAATAATGCAAGTAAGACACGAGAAACTGAGTTATTATAATCCCATTTCTAAATTGTAGCCATCAGTGATTATTCTGAGTGAAAGAAAACAGTAGCCCACTACGCCTGCTGTCCTCTGGTATTTCGATGCTAAGATTTCCTGCATAAAATATGAATAAATTTAATTGGCAGTTTTATAGGCAACAAATGCTTTCTTCCTCTACATACAAATGCATCATACAACCAACCAACAAACCATCCAACCACACTTATGTGTCTAAAAATGTAGTGACAAAGAAGAACATGTAACAACATGTCATCAGATGCACAAGGCCATCTCAACATGGCATTTTTTTTGCAAAGCCTCACTGCTGATTCAACAGTATTGTTCAATAACATTTGTATAGCAAACGCATCAAGTAGAATGTTTCTCGTTGCTAAAAAATACAGACTTCATGATGTTCAAAATAAAATATGAATAAATTTAATTGGCAGTTTTATAGGCAACAAATGCTTTCTTCCTCTACATACAAATGCATCATACAACCCAAAGAAGCATAAATCTGCGATTAAACCCGATTAATCGCGATTTTTAATAAATCTGCAGGCTGGACGATTTTTTCCCCGATTTTTTGAAAAAAACGTTGACTTAAGTCAACGATTTTTTGCAGGTTTTAAACGCGTTTAAAATGCGTTTTAATCTGGAGAAACCCCCGTTTTAAACCTGCCATCTAATTTAGTATTGTTTAGGCCTTAGGGTTTTGAGTTAGATTTTGAATAACTGTATTTTTTTAATTTACTATAATTTTTTATATACAGTTTAATTTTTTTTAGTATAATATTTAATATTGAATTTGAAAATTAAAAAAAAATACTAATAATATTATATAGTATAATACTAAAAAATATTGTATTATTTTTAAATAAGTTTATTTATTTATTTTAATTTTTTATTATTATTTACTATTTAAATTTTAAAATTTTAAATAATATTGCTTTATTTTTATTTTAAAATTATTGTATAAAATATAATTTTAAAATGCAATTATTATTTTATAATAATCATGATTGAATTTTTTGGAACTTTGTACTTAGTTTATAGGTTTACTTTGTACAAAGTCACAAACTATATTGTAATAGACATTTTGACAACTGTCACAATCTGATATTTATGCAGTTGTAGTATGTTTTGTGCAATGTAATCAGACTAATCACCGATCAGCGATATGAGTATAAGCAAAGAAAATCTATTTTCTATAATTCATGGATTGAACTCTATATTTTATTTGCTCTCAATGTCTGTATGCTATGGAAATGCCATTAAATTTTAAAAAAAAAATACTTTCTGATTGTTTTTCTTCAATTTTTTGCAGTTTTTTGTATATCCGATTTTTTCCCGATTTTTTCCCGATTTATTCCCGATTTTTTCAAAAAATCCTGAACTTTTGGTTTGCCGATTTATTCCCCAAACGATTTATGCTGCTATTTACAACCAACCAACAAACCATCCAACCACACTTATGTGTCTAAAAATGTAGTGACAAAGAAGAAGATGTAACAACATGTCATCAGATGCACAAGGCCATCTCAACATGGCATTTTTTTTGCAAAGCCTCACTGCTGATTCAACAGTATTGTTCAATAACATTTGTATAGCAAACGCATCAAGTAGAATGTTTCTCGTTGCTAAAAAATACAGACTTCATGATGTTCAAAACTTGTTGACAACCAAAAATAGGCCACATTTTTAGGTAACATCTATCATTAGGACTTTCAAATAATAAGTCCTAAGTTTAGGAGATACATGTGCAAAAGGTTGCTTGCTCATAAAGCAGTGTAATATCTATGTTTAGGAAAAGTATGTCCATAGGCTTGCTTGCACATGAAGCAAAGTGCTGCAAAGATAATTTAAGCTATGTTAACAGTTTGTCAGCCAGAAGTCCTGGATCGGGGTCCGATCTGAACCCCATTCAGATTCTGGTTCAGTATGGCCGGGGGGTTGAAATGGAGATGGTGAAATTACTCTGGGTTCATCCCAGATGAACCTGGAATTATGTACAGTGCATTCCTTTTCAACATTGCAGCAAACCCTAGGGATTTTTAATTTTTTTGGTTATGTTTTGCCATTATCTGCTCGGATGGAATTCGCATTTACAAAGGATTCAAAAACTGAAAAACACACATTTGTAAAACATGTATCTGTAAAACACATATGGTGCAGATACATTACAGGTACGCATTTTGCAGATATACCATATACAAAACATGTTGGGTTTGTATGGTGCAGATATACACATTACATTACAGAAGGAATTCCAGCTGAACAGATCGTGATAGATACATAACATTACAGATATTTGCAAAAAGCGTATCTGTTTTGCCACAATAGAATAACTGAAAACCATGTATGGTGCAGATACAATACACTGTCCCAACATTTTAGTTTAATATTTTATTATTTTAAATATGATTGATATGTTTATTAATAGTTCAAAGATATGTTTATTTACTATACTGTATAATATTTTTAATTTAATATATTATAGTTTTAGTTTAAGAAATGTTTAAAATTTAATATTATTAATTCAATGTAATATATATATATTTTTTGAATTTGATTTTTGCTTCTAGGTTATAAAGTATATATTTATGATTTTTATGTCCTTTTGTACCAATGAACCCAAACCCAAAAAAAAAAATCAGGTCAAATTCACAAACCATACGGCAAACTCAAACCAGTACCAAGATCAGTAACTTAGAATTTAAGAACAATAATTGCAAGAATAGGAGGGTCTTGCATCTATATAAGCATGCCTCCTATGCATGTAATATACAATACAATAGATAAGTGAGAGAAATTTGTCCATACTCATAACAAGTTTAAGCAAACAGGCAAAGGAGGTAATGTGAAAGTTCCAGCTGACTCCATGGGAGGCTTACATGTAATAACCATCATTAATCATGTGCACGTGAATTGTTTGTTTCCTTGAACATATTCTATAATCTGCTGATTTAAAAGTTGCATCTCCATAGCTAAATTCAGGATAAGGCCTCTCAGATTCAATGTGCACCTCGGGTGAGACTGCCCTTTTAAGGGTTGTTATCTTTCAGCTCAGACTGGCAAGCTGGAGTATAGGTTGTATATCCCTGGCCTTGTGGTCTGAATGCACGTGTGTAAAAATGTTTTCTTGACCACCGATCTAAGATTACTTTATTATGGTTCTGGATAACTCTTATGTTGATCTTGATATTGTTTATCCATTAATTTGTTCCTTGTCCTATATATGTCGTCACATATTTGTTGCTTTGGTCGAGCTCCCTATTTTGCATTCATGGTGGCCTAGTTCGAATAGATTCAACTGAGGGTTGAAACAATGCCCTAGTCTATTCCTTTGATGTTATGTTTTGTCATTGACTTGCTAATGGCAATCAGTAATTTGTTTCATTCTCCAAGGTGATCGATTACCAACTTCTGTAAATATATGGACTAGCTTGATAGGCAAAGTAATCATTTACAGATCTACCGCAAAGATACATGTCATCTATATGGTGCCTCCACTATAAATATTTCTCTAAAGAAGTGATGACATCTATTATCCTGATTGAATTTTAGATCAACAAATCTACATCAAGTACGATTGTCAAAGTGGCATTTTTTCCCTTTCAGGCTTCAGCATTGTAGCCCAAGGTAATGTGGAAGCTTTCGATTGATGTAAGTAGATTGATAGACGGTTTGATAGATCCCTTCAGTGTTCTTTGGATCACCCGCAAACATTGAGCTCTTTGGGAGAAGGCAGGGGATGGAGACGTGTGGCACAACCTGTTAGGTTTTTGGTTAATTGCAATGTTTCGGTGGATCAAACTACCTAAGGCTTTGGTAATCTACCACAACTGTTGATCATGGTGAAGAATGAATATGAGTCGCCAGTTTAAAGTAAAGGCAAAGAGTGTAAACTTTGGGGTATCAGTAGATAGACTACCCAATATTTTGGCCATCTACAACAATCAACAATCATGGTAAGAAGCAAATCTGGGCTGTTAATTGATGAGAGCTGTCAATCGTGCTGAGAAGCAAATCTGAGCCATCAGTTGAAGGCATCAAACAGTTGTATTATTTCTATTTGGTTGCAGCAGATTGGCAGATGGCCAACTGGATCCCTTCAGCAATCTCTCCCACCCATTGATCAGAAGGCGAATAGATCTAACCCATTGGTTGGAAGCAAAGTGTAACTTATTGAATGACAAGATCAAGTGGGCATAATGGAATCATACATCTAAATTTGGTTACCTATAATAGATTGGAGGATCAAAGAGTTTGCATTCTTGATAATCTACAGATAGGCCACAACCATTGATTCCAAGGGCTGCAAATCTTGACCATTGATATTATTCAATGCTTAACCAAGTATAAATTCATCTAGCATTCACTTCGAGCATTCTCCATGTATCCATGCGCTGTGATCCTATCAGTATTTGTATATCAGTAAATCAAGGAGTTAAAAGCACTTTTAGTCATCTACAGATATGTTGAAAACGTTGATTTCAAGGGTAGTCAATCTGGACCATTGATCTTGACTGACCCTCAAAGGATTATTCAATATAGTCAAGCCCTGATAATAAAGGTATGTGGCATATTTCAAGTTGTTCTTTTAGGAGTCACAATTTGTTCCAAATGCGATCTAAACCATGGGAGTGGCACAATATGATGCAATCTATTGAATACTTGTAGATCGGCAAATTTACCTACCATGCATCTTGGTAACCTACAAATTTGCCAAACTGTTGATCTTGCTTGGTGTTTACACAAATAACGTGACTAACCAAAAGCAAAGAATGAGCAAAAATGAAGAACATTTAAAATATGGTGGTTGGTTCCTACGGATCAAACAAAGACTGTCTGGAACTTCTACAGGGGTTCATTTCTTCAACACCAAATGAGATGACGCCACATGTAGTCTAGTGGTAAAGTTAGTGGTGGGCCCTTTATGTTTATTCTGTAATATTTCTTTGCTTGCTTGATAAATATATCTGGCTCTTATTGCTCAAGATTTCGTATCTAGAGATATACTAAAATGTTTCTACACCATTGATCCAATATTAAGTTAAAAAGCATTCTGCAGTAATAAACAAAAGGTTTCTGTGTTTCCACATGGCCCAATCCGGTTAATATATGTGGACCAATAGATTGTAATATTTCTTTGCTTGCTTGATAAATATATCTGGCTCTTATTGCTCAAGCTTTCATATCTAGAGATATACTAAAATGTTTCTACACCATTGATCCAATATTAAGTTAGAAAGCATTCTGCAATAATAAACAAAAGGTTTCTATATTTCCACATGGCCCAATCTGGTTAATATATGTGGACCTTTACAATCCACAGATTTACCAAAGCCTTTGATCTTAAAAAGCGATTAATCTTGGCTGTTGATTGAAATGAAGCTCAGAATGGTTACCTGGCAAGACAGTCTTTTGGTTTCAAAAGGGAAGGATAATGACTGTCAAGCAATTTGGACAGGATGCCGTTAAAGAAGGATATGTATAATATTTCAGGCTGTGTTGCAGTAAAAATCAAATCAAAGTTGCATCTTTTCACAAAGTGAAACCATGCCCTACATTCAAAGGGAACTCTTGAGATAAATTGTATACATGCAACTATCAAATTTCAAAGGTTTCCCACGTGTAATGAATTCACTTAGACGTGGGAGGTTTCAGCTGTTGCCAAAAAAAGGATCTTTACTTGTAGTTGGCATCGAAACAGAATTAGTAAAATTAAACAAAAAGTTTGGTGCCATTTTGAAGATTTGCTACAATAGCCCGTAAAGGGCCCATTTGAGCATTGGTTACTGCAACAGATGTGACCAGATGCTCTCTTACAAAAGGATGTTTGGATCACCATTAGAGGAATACAACATCTCATGAGTGATGTTTTTTTGTTTTAAATATATGATGGCATAGTAAAGTCTGCAATGTCCCCTTTTTCAGGTCTCCTTATTTGGGCCAGTTTGGTAAGTGCTATATTTAGTAACTGGTCTCGGCTCCTATTCAGTCGCTCAGTGCAGAGTTTCCATTTTTGGCAGGGTTGAGTTGTCTTAGTGGTCAGAGTTATAAAAGACCCCCTTGGCCTAGTAGAGCAATGTTGTTTTAAAAGAGAGGACAATGTTTTTCATATGACACCTAGAAAGGGAGTTTATTTATCATTTTTTAAGGCTAATGTTATGCCTCATAAGGTGGGACGCCTAGTTTGGACTTAATGTCAATTTTAAATAAAAAATCAAAAGTGGAATTTTGGAGGCAAAAAGTTGGACGTCCTTCATGGGGTAATTTCATGTCATTTCATAACGTGAAATGAGGGGGAAAAAAATTCAAATTCAAATGCAAGTTGCCCTAACTTTTCCCTCACTTTATAAATATGAGTTTGAGCTTTCATTTGCATATGTGAGATTTGGCAACTTAAGGAGATTTTGCTGGATTTTCTCTAGGATTTGTATACTGCTGGTTGAGGACGAAAACCCTCGTCTCTAGCTGTTGGTTTCGGTGGTGAGAGACCCATCCTAACTAGCTGGTGTTTTCATTCAGGAAACATAGAGGTTTATCATTGAGTTTTAGGTATTTTGCTTTTACTAGGGTTTCTAATGAAGATTCATGAAGTTCTATGATTTGCATTTTTTGGAGTGGACTGATACAAAGATATCAGAGTTTTTTGGTGAGATTTAGGAGTATTGCAAGTTTATCCTACCCCCCTGGCCACAAAGATATCGGATTTTTTTGGTGGGATTTAGGAGTATTGCAAGTTTATCCTACCCCCCTGGCCATACCATTGCCCAATGAGGGTGTGCCCTACAATTATGTTTGCCCAGATTGAATGAAAGGCTGGAGGATTATGGGTATTGGATATTTAGAATTGTCTTGGTTGGGCACCCTGATCTTTGTTGATGCAACCAGCTAATATGCAAGCTCTGAATTTCCCTAAGCAATTTGTCCAGACTCGGGCCATACAGGTATGAAGCCCTTAATTGACTGAAAAACTGAGTTTTTAGGTGATTAGGGGTCTGAAATTAATTTGTGCAGCAGCACCCAGGGCTGAGTATCACTCAGCAGCAACTTTAACATATTAAAAGGGTCAGAAAAAAATTAATGTGATTTATTCAAGCAAATCGCCCCTGTCTAGGCTAGCGCCAGTCTTGAGAGGGCATGAATTTGTTAACAGGTCTGCTAATGTGGAGTTTCCTGGTGTTTGGAGGCCTGTAGGGGTCTGCTGGAGTCTTGGGAAGAATAATTCACTGAGTTATTGGTGCCTCAGTCTGGTGGGAGGGCAATGCAATAGGGTTCCAATGATTCAATGTTGACAGTCACAATTTCAGTCACAAGGGTGCAGCAGCAGTTTTCAAACATTAACAGCACTGTTGAAGTTCACATTACAATGCTGGGTGGTAAACAAAACTCTTTAGTAACCTGTCAAATGCAAAGGAAGCTATTATGTGATGCCTCACACGGAGTTTGGTGAAGGAAATCACAGGTGCTCTGTTAACAACCTTGCACAGTCAGCAACTCTCTGTAATCTCTGATTTTGAGGTAGTTATTTGCTATTTCATGCTCGGATACTATGGGTAGAAGTCCTGTTAAATTGAATGTAAACATCCTTGTTACATGTGCAATTTGAGACTATATCATATGACAATTTATCAGTGTTATGTCAGCATATTTCTCATTGTTTTATCATAGCTGCTCTGTAACTATGTTTAAGATTGGTTACTGTTGGGTCTTATGGTGAAACTTGATCTGGTTACAAACTTCAAAAAAAAAAAATTTGGGGGTAGACATTACAATGTCTGGTGAATACAGAGAGTGCAGGAAAGGGAATGGAGATAAAAGTGCAGAGCCAGACACTGAGAATTCACAAGTGTATGGATCTATGGAGGCATGCAGGGTATTTTGTTGCAATAGCACACAGGTGGAGGGCACACAAATAATATAGTGCACACACACTTTTCAATGGCACAGCAGAGGGAGCAAAGAAGACAAACAGCACAGAATATGTGTCACATGACTTTTTGGGGATGGCGCAGGTTGAAAGATCATGTGCACTGTAAAATCGTTGTCTGCACAAAAAATTATGTGTGAGCAGCCTTTGGCACAGCATCAAAACCAGTTTTAGCAGTAATCTTGGCACAGGATCAAATAAAGTCATTATAGGGCTGCATATGATGATTTTAATGGTCCCTGTATTGACGAGGTGTAATCATCAGCCATGGAAATCTTCCATTCATTTTCCTTTGAAGACCAAGGGGTTATGGCTGATTGCTTACCACAAACAGGATGATCAGGATAGTTGGATTTTGCTGACCCATATTTCAACTGAGCTCCTTATCTAAGGGATTCCAAAATTCCTGAGGTATGTTGGATCTCTGAAGAAATTGTCCATAGGTTGATAAGTTAGGTGTTTACAAATTGCATCATGAGCTTTCCGCTCTTTATCCAATGGCACTTGTCAAGGTCAAGGATTATGGCTTGTTTCAAAATAATCTGTCTCAGTTGGAGGAGTGAGGAAAAGAGTACAAGAACAGTCAGATCATTGGAATTGTCTTTGAGAGCTTGAAGCTACCTTCTGATGTTTTTCTGATTTTCTCTCTAGGTTTTTTATACCAAGGCCATAATGAAGGAGGAAGAAAGGACATCACCTTTTTGTTGAATTGTGCTCCTTATCAGTTACAAAACAAGAGAAACTCACCAAGATGGGTGCACTAGATTCGTGACAGCTGGTTCATATGTGTAAGGGAAAAGAAAGGGAAAGCAGATTTTCAAGGTAAACCTAACCAAGGAGATGCATCCAAGGGAAGATCAAGGAAGCAAGATTTCTAATAATGGTAATCCCAAGGACAACGAGAAGAAGCTAAAGGAATGAGTAATATCCCAATTAATTTTTTGACCTAAGTAGCCGGTTCGGGTTCGGGTTCGCGGGTTCAGTTCGCCGGTTCGGCAAAATTTTTTGGGGGGTGGGTTCGGTTCGTCTTGGGTTCGTTAGTACAAATTACAAAAACATGTAAAAATATATATATATATATATATATGCAGCCTAGAAGCATGAATTAGGATTAGAATATCACATAACTGATAACATCATATAAACAACAAAACCACCATAAACTTGAATGTCATTTAAAACATGCATGATAAATATTCATTGTTCAAACTTCAAGATCAATATTACAACACTTCTAAAGTTTTAATCATCATATGGATTCTCTAAATCATCCATATCAATGTCAACATTGACATTAGATGAAGTAGGAAGACTAGATGAATCACAAGTAGTGCCAATGGCACCATCACTAGCACTACTATTGTGCCCATGCTCCTGTTGGATATCCGACTCCTCATATGCAATATGTTGGGAACTGCAAGCATCCAAGTCAGTATCCTCTGGCACTATATCCCACAACTTTGTCTCCCCTTCCTTGTAGTTAGGTTGTTTGTGTGAAAGGAGACGCAAGTTGGAATGCACATATACTAAGTTCTCCGCTTTTTTTGACAGCAATTTATTGCGCTTTACTGAGTGGATGAAAGAATATGTGCTCCAATTCCTCTCAGATGCGGATGAACTAGCAACCTATGGAGACAAAGTAAACAATTAAAAAATTATAAATGAAATTATGAAACTTTTAAAACTAAAATATGAAAATTTATTAAACTTACTTGTGATAAAAATTTGATTGCAAGGGGCTGCAAATTTTGGAAGTATTGTCCATGGAAGTACCACCAAGAATGAGCATCCTTTAAGAACCTATCACGGGAGGCATCAACATCTAGATGATTTGAGTGCACAAAATCAGTGAACTCATCCGTGACTACACTCCGCAAATCTCGATCAGGGAAGAGTCTCACAAATGCTGCCTTGTACCCTTCAGCCACTTCTAAATCTCTATATGGAGGAAGCCTTCCTGGTTGTGAAAGAACCTGAGAGCTGTAGTATTTTGGAGTCAATGCAAAGGCAAGAAGGTGTAATGGAGTTGTCATTTTGTTCCATCTTTCTTCAACAATTGTATGCACTTGTTTGAAGAAAGTCTCTTCAGGGTCTTGCTCTCTTGCATTTATGGTGCACTTGATCTTCTCAAGCATTGAGTCTATACCATCATATATTTGTCCAATGCATGGCTTGTCCATGTCAGTATAGCGAATCATACTCAAAATGGGCTCGGTGAAGCTAAGGAGATACTCCACACGATCCCACCATGAGTCATCTAATATCATGCTCCTAATTCTTGTTGCTCTTTCAGTGCTGCTTTGCCTCCATATAGACCAATTGGTGCTAATCACCATGCTAGAAAGTGCTTGCCTAACTTTCACAAGTCGTCTCAAGACGATTGTATTAGAGGCAAAGCGGGTTTCTGCAACCTATTGCAAATTAAAAAAATAATTAAAATTTAAAAATAAACTTTAAAGAAGAATTTAAATTAGATTGCACAATCAAATTATGAAAATCAGAAAATGACAAATGTAAATATTACTTCTCTTACCTTCAATAGCTCCAATTTTGAAAATGTTCTAAAGATCCCTTGAGACAAGTGGTGGTTGGTGACGAACATCTGAATGTCCTCAGCCTCAGTATACAATTGTTTGATCCATTCAATTTTATTCCCAATCTTTTGCAGCATAAGATTGAGTGAATGGACCGCACAAGGTGTCCAAAAGATATGTGAATATCTTTCCTCAACCAACAACCCTGCAGCTCTACAATTCTTCGCGTTGTCCATTACAACTTGAACAACGTTGCGGGCTCCCACTTGCTCAATGGCTGCAATAAGAATATTAGCAATAAATTGCCCATCTTTTACTTGCCCCTCACAATCCACGGCTTTCAAAAACATTGCCCCTTTAGGGGACACCGCTATGACATTGATCAAAGGCCGATTTTTTGAGTCCTTCCAACCATCTGAAACAATGGACACACCTGTCTCAACCCATGAATCTCTTATAGGCTTCAATGCATCTTCAACCAACTCAACCTCCTTTTCCAATAAAGTGCTACGCACCTTCTCATAACCCGGGCCCTTGTACCCTTTTGGAGCTTCATTAACCGCTCTCAACATCTCTTTCCAATATGGAGAACGAACAACATTAAAAGATAATCCATTGGCATATATGCATCTTGCTACACATTGGTCGGCAAGGGCTCTACTCTCATTTTGAAATGCAACTTCCAAAGGTCCCTTTGCTCTCTTGTTTGCAAAAGGTGGTGCACTTTGAGCTTGAAGATTTGGAATGGCCATAAATGGGTGGTCTTCTACCACAATATTGGGATTGGGATTAGATGGGGGCTGCATTCCCTTTGATTTTTTTTTTAACAAAGGGTGATTTCCTTTTTGGGCTTCCCATTGATCTGCTGCTTCTTGCTCCATAATGTATTTTGCAACTGTCTCAAGGTTGAATAGGGGCATCTTTCTTTCCAGGGCAAGGTGAGATGCCTTTTCCACTTATGCCACACAAATGTGCTTTCACCCTATGGTATGAACTAGAATATGTAACTTCACACCCATTGAATTTCCAAACATAACCACCACCACCTGAAATCTGTCTTATCATTTCAACATACTGCCATAGAGGAGAAATTGCACTTGTTTTGAACTTTGGGTTTGGTTTAGCTACGGAGCCGGAGGTAGAACCCATTGACATTGTGATTCCTATGGCAATTTGTTTTGCAAACAACACATTCAAAATTTGAATGAAAACAAAATATAATGATTTTTTAAAACCTAGCTCTTTTGAATCTTGCACAATGCATACATTCATTATTCATAGAAGAATAGAAAAAAAAAAAGAAAAACAAAGTTTTTGTTTGTAAAACAAAAAAAAGAATGAAAAAACTCAAAAAAAATGAGAAAAACTTACCTCTTTGCAAAAATATTCTTCAACAATCTTTGTGGCAGCCAATGAACACTTGCAAATCTGTAGGAATGGCAATGCAATCGTTTGTAGAAGCTTCAACAATCAATATTCAACTCCTTTTGTCAATCCAACAAGTTAAAATTAGAACTCAGCCTCTTGGAATGAAAATGCTTGCTTGCAAAACAAATGAATGAAAATGAGGTAGTTTAGGTGTTTAATTTGTTTTAGAGGTCGATTTTAGGGTTCCCTTGGGCATGGGTCAAAGTCAAACTGAAAGAATTATTAAAAAAATACAAAAAGAAACACTTTTTGGTCGCCCAGACACGCGGGTTCTCCTTGGATTCGCCTTGGGTTCTCCTGGGTTCTGCTCGGGTTCGCCCGGGTTCTTCACCGGCGAACCAGGCCTCAAATACAAGGACCCCGGTCAAACCCACAGAGGGACCAGACCAGGACCCGAACCCAGTGCGAACCCGGACCAGGACCCAGCCCAGAACCAGGCGAACCGGCTACATAAAAATTTTAAAATATAATAAACTCTAGCTCACAATAATAGTTACACAATTAAATTTAAATATAGAATCAACCTAGAGATTGCAGTTTAATAGTTTATTATTCGGACATAATATTTAGAATGTAGCTCAGAAAAGACTAAATCTATCTTCTGCAGCGGATGCTAATATTATCTCTAAATCTGCAGCAATCTACTTCTTAAGGAAATGCCTCTAAAACACCTCCAAATCTGCCTGAAATTCACCTTAAAATGCCATAACCTGCTGCTAGTTGAAGGAATATTTTAATTCAAACCGTAAGGAATCCAATTTTGCACAATGGTGATTTCCATGTGAAATCACTCCAAGGAACTGTGGGTTTTCACTCCAATTCCAGACCTAGAGGGTTTTTGTCCTCAAGTTAAATGAACCAAAGTTCCATGCTCCAGCAAGGAGTAGAAATCAGATAATAGAATAATTTCTCTATGATGCTCCTTCTCCTTGCTTGGTTTCTCTTAAATGCCTGTTTCCTCTAATAGTCGCAACTCTTCACATTCCCCTTGATCTTATTCAAATTAAACTTATAATTATAGTTTTCACTTCATCAAAACTACTCTTTTGTAATAACGTTTTTTGTTAAGGAAACCCTTTTTGAAAAGGTTTCATATTCTTCCCCACAGTAGGGATTTTTTGATGAACTTATTCTTGGTCATTGAAATTTCTAAATTTAAAGCTCTTTTAATAGCCTCTTGAAGGGTCAATGGGTCAAATACCTTAATCAAACCCCTAAGAGGTTTAGCTAACCCTTCAATAAAAAGGACAATTAATCCTTTTGTAACATCAAGCACCATAACTAATATTTTTGAAATTCCTCCACATTTCTCCATTGATTCCTCTTGCTTTATTTGGGCCAACTCTCTAAAATGAACTTTAGGATCCTTTCTATCAAACCTTTCAGTCAAACTTTTGCAAAATTTATCATGTGTTTCAATCAAACTATGACCTTGAGTAACCAACCCATGGTACCATCATTTGTGCGCTATGCCTTCCAAGTGTAAGATGGCAAATTTGATAGAGTCATCCTCCACCATAGAATTCAATGATAGGTATGTGTCTAACTTCTACACCCATGCACAAGTAGTACACTTATTAGAACCATCAAATGTAGATAGTGTTAGCTTCCCTAAAACTTGTTGATAATCATTTTGCCTTGATTGAGATACAGCTTCAACTCTTGGCCCATTACTGTTTCTTTTCATAGTTATGTAATTAGTGAGAATCATTGCTTTTTGAATCTTTGGAGGGAGATATCTATATTATGCATACATGGTGTGAATATCATCTTGTGTTGGGCTTTGTGCTTCCCCTCACAAAAACTTCTTTCCTCTAAATGAAAGTAGGACGAAGAGGTCTATCCACAAGCCCACATGGTTCTGCTTATTATTATTATTGTTATTGGCTTCAAAAGAATTTTCTTCACTATTTTGCTTGTTGGAATTATTTGGTGTTTTTTGGTTGTTATGCATCATATGTAACATCTATCCCATCATATCTATCATATGGTCAAACTTTCTTTCAAACTTATCTTCAAGATCTTCCAAAGTTTTCTTCTCTCTTTCCACATTTACTTCTTTTGCCTCAAATTCGAAAAGAGTTTATGTTTCTTTGTTCTTGGGTAATTGATGTTGAGTTTTTCTAAGTTCCCTTAGCTAATACTTACTAGCTCTGTCACTCGACATGTATGGGAAGAAATTCTCACAGACTGGCAAGATCCCGCTCTGACACCATTGTAATATCCCATTTAAAAAATTTAATATCTCGGAGGGAATATTTTGTAATATCTAAGCTGGTTTAATTTTTAATTTATATAGAAAGATATAATTGCAAGAAATAATACTTCTTCCAATTGATATTTCTGATAATTAATCGAATTTGCCCAATGGTGATTTCCGTGTGAAACCACTCTTAAGGAATTGTAGATTTTCATCCTCCGATTCCAAACCTGGAGTGTTTTCGTCCTCAAGTTAAATGAGCCATGTTCCATGCTCTAACAAAGAGTAGAAATCAGATAATAGAATAATTTCTCAATGATATTACTTCTCCTTGCTTGGTCTCTCTAAAGAAAATTATTAGTTATTTCTCTAATAGTCACAACTCCTAAGTTGCTCGTTCCAATGCGGGACCAGGCACGGGTATGAGATACGGATATGCCAGTACGGCGATTTTTTTTTCCCTTGGGTACGGCTGTATATATATATATATATTATATGCAAAAAAATTAAAAATATACAGAATTGTAAATACATTTGATAGTACGATATAGTATACTTCATCAATTATCAGTCATCAATTCATCATTGAATCATTGATCAATGGTAGTGATAAAGATAAATGCCAATTGATAGTTCAAAATTTCAATATTATGTCATATATCATATATGTCTAAAGTCAAGATTCAAATGAAGATCATTACAACTACAAACTTACAATGATAATAGGGATCTGACGGTAAACCATATAGTTATTACAATATTGGATTAATGTCAATGTTTATACTGAAATGAATATTTTATAAATCCACTAAATTGTCAAGCAACATTTAGGAAGCTGATAATGAAATAATACCTTTGAAATTAATTTGAAACCCAAGCTAAAACAGATCACAAACTGCTGCAACAAAAAAGGATGATCCTGATTGATATATGGCTCAAACTCAGTATAGGTATGGCCTGAACAAACTAACAAATAAGTTGTACAGAGGTGTTTAGATGCATCAAATCAGTCAATGATAGGTTGCAACCCTCCTAGAAACTTGGATGCTTCTTCTAGAAATTGTTACAGACTATTGCACCATAGGAAATTAACAATTTTTGCACAAGCATATTAATTTCAGTGATTCAAATTAACATTTTCTGCTTGGGAGTGTTTGGGAGTACCCTGGGAGCGCCCTGGGAGTGCCTGGGAGCGCCTTGGGAGCACCCAAGAAGGACCCACGGAGAACCCTGGGCTGCCTGGGCGCTCCCGTACCCAAATGCTCCAAAAGCGGGCACGGGGTGCTTTGTTGAAGAACCCAGTAACATAGCACAACTCTTCACATGCACCTTGATCTTATTCAAATTAAAATTTAATTATAGTTTTCATTTTATAATATTAATTAATCCCTTTTTGGAAGCAGCAAACTTCGAACTTGAATTATTACCCAAAGGATGCTGCGGTCAATAACTAACAATAACTCTTAAAGCAGCGAACCAGTTGAAATATGAAAACCCAACCAAATCTGGCATATTGTCAGAAATAGTCTCCTAAAGTGCTGCGGCTGTCTTCAGATTGCCAAAGCTCTTCCTTTAATCGACCTCCTTAATTAATATTTTATTCTATTTCTAATAGGCGACATTACATAATGTACCCATGTGGCAAGCTTGGACATGTTCAAGATGCCTGCTATAAGAAGATAAGGGATCTTATGCATTAAGTCAAGGAACTCCTAGGACAAGCACAAGAAAAAGTTGGGAGTAATATTCTTGTAGCTCATACTTCCAATGCTTTTTATGCATAGCATTTCAAGTATTTATTCATTTTGGATTTTGGTTACACTCATTGCACAGCAAAATATGGACATTTGTTCCAACCACTTGGCAAAGAAAATAATTGGGAGGTGTTTATAGCAAATGATTTAGCACTTGGTGTTGCTAGTAGTACTGAATCTACTGATATTGTGCCAAAAGGTGTCATAACAGTGATGTTTACCAAGTATTTGATTTTTAAGTCTCAATCCTAGTGGTGCTTTTTGATGGGGTGACTAATTTGAAGTTACAAAAGAGTGTGATATCCTCCTAGCATTGTCCGGTTACTCCATGTGGGTGCAGATAAAATTCCTAGCTCTAGTGTGGAGGATCCACTAGTTGTCTGTCTTGAGGATCTTTCAAAAGGTGATAAGGCTGTTGAAGAGGTGCTGAATTACTTCAGATTTTAGAGGTGAGAGATTTGAGTGGTAATCCCAGTATGCCAGATGATGTTGATCTGATGCATGAGACTCCCACTTCTAGGGAAGATGCCAGTCATCTTGATTCAGCCAAAGATGGATGTTATTTTGGTTGGGGTGTTGGAGCCAATAATCGAGATGGATTGGTGTAAATGTGGGCATTTGCTTCTCATCATTGATGGGCTCTTCACTGCCTTTGATAGATTAGTGGCCATGTATGCGTGGGCCATCCCATGGAGACAACGTTATCATGTTGATTTCATCTTTGCTTCCTAAGTTTGGATTTAAGAATTGCTGGTGGTCATATATCTTAAGAGGGCTGACTTAAGCTATCCATTATGGTTGTGGCAGTTTGTGGCTTCTCAAAACCTTCCAAGCCAAAAACATAATCATGGTGAATGGGCTTGGTGATGCTTACAGGGTTGTAAGGCCTGAACCTGGGGTCTCGTGGCAAATCTCAGGGATAGTATTAGGGTGCTTTGAAATAATTCTTCAGCATGAGTCTGTGGATTGTGCACATTTTGAAAACTTATGCACATTGCTGGCAACGTTTGGTCATTGCCATGGTTTCTGAATCACAACTGGATTTAATAATTTTCCTGTTATCATCAATTTTGTGGATAGCACTTCCATGACTTGCTTCATGTTTTTGATACATATCTTTAAAGGCTGTAAGTTTTGGATCTTGTGAATAGGGTTTATAGCTAGGAGTGCTCAACTTATTGTTTGAATTCACTGCAAGCATCAACATGTTGTCATCATCAGCATTTGGGTAGATTCACCATGTGATATTGTTGGTTAGGTCGGATAAGATTACCTCATGATGATTTCTTTGCAATAATGGTACAATCATTTTTTTCATACATGGATGAAAGTTGGATTTTACACATTGATGAAGAATCGGGATGTGTAAATAATTTTCTTTGTGAGAGAAGACATATAAGTTGCTTAACTCTAAACTTGCAAAGACAAACGATCATCTTGCCAAATTGCAAGAGCTGCTCACACTGTCAAAAGTGGTCATTAGGGTGATATTAAGGCCTGTTTTCTTTTCAAAGTATTGGCTTGTTAATGCCACCTTTTAGTTCTGCAAGTTGTGTTCTAGGGGAAATGTTGAAAATGTGGAAACCCTTTCTTCTCTGGTCCATTTCAGTTACCAATACATGTGGCACACCACTGGATTATGTATCAGTATAGCTTGCGGGTGTAGCTTGCATGTGTAAATTGCACGTATAATTGTATGGGGCTTTGTGCTTTAATTAGTCAGCCTACCTTATTGTAACTTGTTGAAAGGTGTATAAAAGAAGCAATGCCTTTCACCATTATAAGTACATCTCTAATTTTCTTATTTATAAGAATCAATCTTATTAATAATTCTTTTTATCATTAGTTTAATGTCATAAGAATTTTTTATTATTCTTTATTATTGTTTCTTTAATTCTTATATCTATTAAGATTTAAAACATTAATCTTATAAGATTTAAAATTCTTTGACTAAGATTATAATATTAATCTTATTAATAAGATTAATAAGAATTACAAGAGTCTATTAGTTCTTATTATAAAGAATTCTAAGATTAATTCTTGTTATTATAACCTTATTAATAAGATTAATCTTATTAAAAGGAATTAATCTTTATCAATTCCTATTAATAAGATTAACAAGATCGACTTTTTTATTAATTTGCTTTGTGATCTTTATTCTTTGACCTTTTAGTTGTCTCCATTTATTTTAGTTTTATCTATTATTTGGTTTCCTTTGGCTCTTATTACTATTTTCCTTTTTTCTCCTTGTTTTTTCTTTCCTTCTTTTATTCTCTTTTTCTTTGTCCTGGTCATCCTTGATCTCCGAACCATGTACCTCCTTCCTTCTCTCCTTAATCTCTCTCTTTTTAACTGATCTTGGTCTGCAACAATTCATTTTCTCCTTCAGCTCTCTTTCATCCTGATGATGGATCACGTAGTGTGATTTGAAACATTGATGATAAAAAACAGCGACACAATCAAATCCAGAAATCATACTCAAATAACATTGTTATTTGTTATGCTTAGTAAGTTTCTAAATTTCATGTGTCTGAAGAAGATTAGCTTCATTATTCTATCGGAGATCATGTGTTAGAAAGGAATAAGCTTCATTATTTAATTGGTTTCAGTGTTCTATAAGAGATCTTGTGTCGGAAGAGGACTAGCTTCATTGATTGTTCCTAATCACTATTGCTTTTTGAAACTTGTAATGGTCTTGCAAATCATGGATAGCACCATTGCTTGTTGTTTAGTGATGATTTCAACTTTTTTTCAAGGATTTAATGCCCAGATCCATTTCTAGGGTGTTTGTGGCAAATCCTGTGGATGGAAGACTTTGGTGCTTGGCTCCAATTATTTGTCATGGATTTGCAGATTGTGCAAGTTTTGGGAGTTAATGAACATGGCTGGGAGCCTTCGGTGATCAACATGGTAGTTAGGAACATTTGGCTTCAAATCTTTGGCCGTCATCATCACTTCTATTGATGCCATTGGATGGCATGTTCCTCATGCTTTGCTTGAGATTGTGAGCATACATCTTCGTATCATGCAGACTTGGAATCCCATTCACATGGCTTGGATCACTTCTTGATTAGCAATTGGACTGGTCACAGTTGACTTTAAGCATTTTTCTCATCATTAAGGTAGAAATCTTCAGATGGGCAGTTGGAAGATTAAAGATGCACATTCATACATGTCTTGCACCTGGGAGCATCTGGTGATCTGCATGTGTGTGAATCATAGTTGGGTGCAGCAGTTCAGCTCATCACTATTCGAGATTTGTTTGAATGGGCAATTTGAGGATTGTAAGGCTGCAAATTCATTGGAGCTGTTCAAGCATTATCTAAACTCCAAAAAGGTCAAAGATGTGGGTACAAGGTTAATGGAAGTCAGAAATTGAATCCAATTCTACTATCTGGAACCAGCATTGATCGAATTGTCACATTCCACAACTATGACACTGCAACTAGGAGCATTTGGTGATCAATATGCATTTGAACCATACTTGCCTTAGACATATAGGTTCATCCACATTGTTTCAACTGGAAAGGTGTCATTAAAGGTAATGCTGGTCAGATGCCAAACTCAAGCTTTGACCCCAGAAACCCAGCAATTTTTTTAAGAACTCACAAGTAACCATGAATTATTCCTGAGCTTTTTTAAAATGGTTCTAAAAAATTTTAATATATACCTGTCTTTTTATGCTCATTTCACACTTACTTTGCAGACTTTTTCCCATTTTAGATCCTGCTAACTGAATTCCATTTGCACTTTTAGCACAGTGTGTAAATGAAATGCTACTAAGTATTTCTTTATTGAGGATGTCGAGGACTCAAGAGTAGATAAATCTCTTTTATTGAACGAATATATTTTCCTTTAATTACATAGAACATTTAAATATATGTCAGTGTAGTAGGTTCTTGGATGTTCAACTCATCGAATATGTTACTAAGAGTAAGTGTATAAATAAGAGGCTTCCAACCACATATCACATTGTGAATTCTCTTCTTTTATCGAGTATATTATGTTTTAGGATTACATAGGGGAATTCACTTCAATATCTTAAGAAAAACCTCCTGAATATTTGCAATATTTCACTTCCTTTGATCGTGGAGTACTGTGTCATATGGTATTCACAGCTTGGGGTTTAAGGCCCTTGGTTTTGGTCTTTTACAACTGCCTGGTGTGCAGAGGTATTGGTAGAAACATAGGAGGTGTTTCACTGATTTGGCATTCTGCTAGAATTGTGTTTCTGAAAAAGAAATTGCAAATTAGCAAAATTTGTGGGTCAAATGGCATTTTCTAGTGACAGATATCAAAGTCTTGCCCATTAATGAGATTTGTGAGCAATTTTTTCCAAATCTATTGATATGTTTGGATTTCAAGCAAAAAATATTAAAGTGTCATTTTTCTGCATTTTATCATATTCTGTTGGCCTGAATGACTGGTTTAAATTTGATGATGATTTGACCATCATGAGGGCAGCCTTTCTTCTTAAGGTCATAAATTTTCCATACAAGCTTTGTTCGACTCTGTTTCTGAAACATTTGAAAAGGTAATCCAGAAATCTACATATTGGTGATGCTGTTCAAGGCATTTGGATATTTTTAGCCTATCTTTGATTTAGCTGAGAACAGAGCATATTCTGGGTGTATCTATGTGAAATGAATACAATCATGAAACATTGCAGAAGTGTATGCAAATAAATTTCAGGGGAAGAGGTTTGCAGGCAATTCCCAATGTGAAGATTATGTTCCAATCAAAATAGAGAATCTGATTGAGTATAAAACCTGTGTGCCAGCATCCTATGGACTCATTATTGGTCAGATTGGCATACATCCACATGATCATATCTAATGGCTTGAAAAGCCTAACGAAATAAGGGAAAAAATCAAGAAATTGTTCATGAATGGAGTTGTGTCTTCCAAATAGGCTGATGGTGTGAGTGTGGCATCCATCATTTGAAACACCTCTATCAAAGGCGTTTGGAAAAGATTGTTGAATTAAAAGTGTGAGGATGGCATTGGACATGAAGGGTGTAATGATGACACCACTTATATTAATGGCAACTCCACTATTGTTCATGCCACTTATAATGTTAAAAGCTATGCTCTCCCAAGTTTCAGGATGAAGATTGCAGGGGATAGGGAATGTGTTTCTAGTATGGGACATTTTTTTGGCCAGTTTTTAGGGGATGGCAGGGGACAGCTATTAAAAATACAGGAAATTTTTAAAACTAGCAATCGCACCATGGTGTGCAATGTGTATGCCGAAAGTGTGGAAGGTCAATTAGGAAAATATTGGGTCTATTTTTTGGATGAATTTATACCGAATGTGAGGTCAATTGGTAAGCCATTTAGCAAATGATGTTGTTTGTGCAACAAAGGTCTCAATGGAGAAGTGATAGCTTCAAATCAAGTATACATCCACTTACAAGGATCCAGACATGACTGAAACAAAACCTCTAAATTGGGAAGATAATCAAGCTTCATTACCAAGAGAGGCGTGTTATGTTTGAAATAGGGAGAGAGAGGGAGATATAGGGATAGAAATAGGGAGAGATAGAGATGGAAAGAGTGCGCCACAGAGAGGGGGTAAGGAGATAGAGATAGAGAGGAATATAGCGATAGAGATGGAGATGGATATGGATATAGAGGAGAGGGAGAGATAAAGAGAGAGAGGAGAGAGGGATAGATAGAGATGAATGAGATACATATATAGAGATGGAGAGAGAGGGAGATATAGAAAGATAAATATAGAAATAGGAATTGATATATAGAAAGAAGTAGAAAAAGGGAGAGATATAGGGGTGGGAAGAGATGGAGAGGTAATGAGATAGGTATAGAGAGAGAGATAGAGATAGAGAGGCAAAGATATGTAGATATAGAGGCCTAGGAAGAGAGAGAGAGAGAGAGAGAGGTGTAGAGATAGAAAACTAGCGACAAAGAGAGGGAGAGAGAGATAGGGGGAGATAGAGAGGGAGAGAGATCTATTGGAAGAGAAAGATAGAGATAGAGATATATGGGAAGAGAAATGGGAGAGAGGTAGAGATAAAGAGATAGATAGGGGGATAGGGAGGGAGAAATGGGGAGAGAAATAGAGAGATGTAGAGATATATAGAAAGAGGGAGGGAGAGAGAGAGAGGAGAGAGAGAGAGAGAGAGAGAGGGATGGGAAGATAGAGATAAAGGGGGCAAGAGTAAGAGATAAAGGAGATGACAGAGACAAGTGATAGAGAGGAGAGAGATAAAGAGGGGGAGAGATAGAGATAGAGATAAGGAGCGAAAAACAAGGAGTGTGTGTGTGTGAATGAGAGAGATATATAGAGATAAAGATAGGGAGGGGGAAATAGGGAGTGTGTGTGAGAGTGAGAGAGATATGGAGATAGAGATAGAGAGGGAAAGAGATGTATATAATTATATAGAGAAGGGAGAGAGAGAGAGGGAGAGAAATAGAGAGAGGATAGAGAAGTAGAGATATATAGAAAGAGGGAGTGATAGGGAGAGAGGGAGGTTATATATATATATAGAGAGAGAGAGAGAGAGATATAATATATTGAGAAAGATAGGGGAAGAGAGTGATGTGGGAAGAGGTAAGGAGATATAGGTGAGAGAGATAGAGATGGAGATGGAGATGGAGATAAGGATTGATATATATATATATATAGAGAGAGAGAGAGAGGGAGATGGAAGGATAGAAGAAGAGGGAGAGAGAGGGAGGGATGGAGGGATAGAAAAGTAGAGATATGAAGTCATGTGTAGAGAGAGGTAGAGGGAGATAAAGAGGGGAAGAGAGGGGGGGAAGACAAATAGGTATAGAAAAAGAGAGCAAGGAAGAGAGATAGGGAGAGGGAAATAGATAGAGGGGGAAAGAAAGATAAATATAGAGAGAAATAGGGGAGAGAGAGGAAGAAAGATTGGGAGATAATGAAAAACATATAGAGAGAGAGGGAGACAAAGATATAAAGAGATCTCTCTCTCTCTCTCTCTCTCTATATATATATATATATACTTCCTTTCTTTCTCCTTTTTCTCCCTTTGCCTCTCTATATCTTATCCCTATCTCCCTCTACCTTCTCTCTTTCTCTCTCTTTTCTCTTTATCTATTTTCCTTCTTAAGTGTGCAATGGGTACATGGAAGAGGTCCTAAAGGTGAATTATCATATCCTTAATCAAATGGCATGCTACCCTGAGCATAACTCCCTAGGGACACATGCTATCCTTGGATCCTTGGCACAAAATGATTGATCAAAAGTTAGTTTTTCTCTCTCTAACTTTTAATTTATATTTTAAGTTTTAAATTTATTTTATTAAATAAATTAAAATAAAAATTCAAAATGTAATTATTCTACAATAATTAATCATTTTTTGTAATTTCATAAGAAGACATAAATAATTAAAAAAAATTAAAACTTAAATCTAAATTAAAAATTAAAGTAGCATAAACTAAATGCAAAATCAAAATATTTCAAAATGTAAATATTAATAATAAATAATAAAATTATTAAGTTAATAAATAATTAAATAACAAAGTAAAACTAATTTTAAATTTATTGAATTGAAATATTAATAAAAAAAAATTCTATTTTTCATTTCAATCTTATCAACTTTTCTTTTCTTTGTTTTTAAACCAAAAAGCCTACTTTTAAATTGTTAAATCATTTTAAAAATATTAAAAAAGAAAGAGAAAGTTATTAGAAATTAAATATTAATAAAATATAATTCTACTTTTCATTTCAATCTTATCAACTTCTTTTATTTTTTTTGTTTTTAAAATAAAAAGCCTACTTTTAAACTATTAAATCATTTTAAAAATAAAAAATAGAGAAAGATGGTTGAGATTAATTTCATAGTCTTCCATCCTTCTCAATTCTCAACCATTCATTTCAAAAAGCAAGTTGTCCATTTCATATAGGGAACGCCTTTGGCATAAATATAAGGAAATTTCAAATATTCATATGAGAACATTGATAAAGCATTCATCATAGATATTATAGAACCTTAATACATAACATTAGAGACTTGAATTGAGATTTCACATGAGAATAGACAAACAAATTAACGAAATTTAAATGCTTTAATTGTCAATGTACATATATATTACATAAGAATTACAACAAAATGCCCAAAGGCTGCAAATTTCAACTACAACGTGACAAAAACATAGAAAATATATAGTTGTCCCTAATCAACATCTACCTTTGGTAGGTTTGCATCAAAATTAGAGTCCAAGTCTGAATCACCACCACTATGAGGGGATGCCTCAAGCAATGGTACCCCAACTATTCCCTCATATGCCTCCTCCTCATCAACCTATATAGTATCTTTGGGATCAACATCCCAACATCTCAAGGGTCTGTCAATCTTGTAGCCGCAAGGCAATATGTACGATCACCAACTTCTCTATTCATCTAAAGGTAAAGTTGTTCCTTTTAATTGACTAGATGAAGCTATATGTAGACCAATTTCTCTCTGCAATAGAAGAACTAGCAACCTATGAAAGGAGGTGAGCGGTAAGTATCCTCAGCTCTAGTGCATCCTTGCCATGCCACATCCACCATCTGATAGGGTTGGTTTGAGCTAATGTGGGTCTATATGTCCTTGCCTCTAGTTTCCTAAAGGTTGAAATACAAAGATTGACAAAGGAAAGCCACTATGTACAAAGTCATGAAGACTCCTCATCAATATACATATTTTGAAGGGCCTTCATGAGCCCTTATTTCACCTCTTCATCATGAGATGGAGGACTTCTTCTAGGCCTAGCTACATACCATTTGGAATTTAGACTATCAAATGAAGTGGAGTGTTCATAGTGTTTCACCACTACATCACAATGGGCCTAAGATTATCCTCATAAAATCCCAAAGTAGGATCCTTCCTAGAAACAGCTAGCTTAATTTGCCCAAGTGTGCTATCAAAGGTCTCATAAATCTCTCCAAGGTTAGGACAGTTTGTATCAACATATCTTATGACTTGCACAACTGGCTCAATGAGGAAGCAAACATATTTGCAAGTGCAAACAAGTTATAAAAATTAAAATTTTAAAAAATATTTTGACTTAAATAATAGAATGAATGCTATTACAAACAATGAAAATAATCTACATGTTAGAAATACTAATAAATTAACTTTTTTTAAAATTAATAATAAAACCAGCAATTTCTTACCTCATTGTGAACCACCAATCATCATCAAGGATCATTTGTTTCACACTTCTTCCTTCAGGTGTGCTTGCCTCTAACCATCTACCCCACTCTAAATTAACCACCATTAATCGTGAACCCTCATGCACCTCAACAATCCTCTCTACCAAAATAAAGTAGCTAGCATTTCTAGTATCCACACGCTTGAGGAATTCCTTCTTTGAAAAATTCCTAAAGAAATCAAGCTAAGTGTGATGGTTGCAAATGAACATTTGTACACTTCTAGCCTTTAATGCCACTACCTTCACCTAATCTAGCTTCCCAATGTCCTTCAATACATTGTTCAATGCATGAACACAACGTGAGGTCCAAAAAACGTTCCTATAAGCACCCTCCACCACCAAGCCAGCTAACTTACACACACGGGCTAAATCAATCACCACTTGTACAACATTAGAGTATCCAACCTCTTTTGTGGCATTCAAAATATGAAATTGGAAGATGGCATCCTTCAAAATATGAATTGGAAGTTTTCATACTTTCTCTTCCTTGAACAATCAATAGCTCTAAGAAAATAAGAGCCAACTAAACATGTACCAATTATATTGATAATTGGACGATGTTTGAAATCAGTCCACCCATCCATGATAATAGAGCAACCATCCTTTATTCATGTTTGTATTGTTTCTTCCATCAACAGACTCACCTTACAATATTCTCTATCAAGATGGGTGGTGTGTAGCTTATGTTATTCAAGTGGGATAAATGAGGGACCAACAACTATCACATATTTAAACATTTGTTTAAAATAGGGAGAACGTGTCACATAAAATGGTATGGCATGAACATTAAAAAACTTAGCAATAGAAGACTCGGCCACATCTTGTGATTGTATATTAAACAACCCTACAACACTAGTAGTTCTTTTCTTTCCCTTAGTAAAAGTAGGAACCCTCTCCTCTTTGAATTCCAACATCCACAATTCCTATAAGCAACCTCTAGTGGAATTCCCTTCTTTCTTGCCTCCTCCTCCATATGCAACATGGTTACCTTGACCTTCTCAGCTAGAGTTATAGCCTCACAACCTTTTACCCCTTGTCCACCTATGCACAAAAGATGACAACAAAATCTAGTATAACTTCCACTATAGTCTTTGTTGCACAAATGACATAGCCATACTCTACTATCCCCTAATTTTTTTTCTTGTCTTTGTCTATTCGTGTTGCAAATTGCAAGAGAGGTTTGTTGGGGTTAAATGGGCCTTTTGCATACTCTATGAGGGGTTTGAAAGGGCATTCAAATGGTTAAATGAATTTGTTGACCCTGTGTAAGATGCCAGGTACAGATAAAGAATATAAACGTAATGGTATGCTCACAGATTTAATAATCACATAGAAATGTAAGTTGATTGCACCAAATTAAACAATACTGCCCAGATTCTGAACTTAATTGTGAAACACTACTCCGATTTACAAGAGTATCACAGAGAGATTATAGAATATAGTTTCAATAAAGATTATTTGTGCACAGTACTAATCGCACTTGTTCACAAAGACCATGGAACAATCTCAAGCGGAAAATACACATTATGCTCAGAATGATACGCAAGTCCACAACAAGTTTGTATGCATTCAGATCTACAAACCATATGTTTGCCACAATCCCGATGATGGAAGAATTGTATGCTCGATGACTTGATTGCAATCAGGAGTCGGGTCTATTGCAGGCTATCAACCCAAAGGCAGCATGGCCAGTGTCGGCTTGGTGAGGAGAAATTGTAGTCAACACCTGAGGAAAGATGCATCGCACCTTGAAAGAGATATGAATGCCCGATGGGGAGATTTGCACCAGCGCTTTGGATTACCAATGCAATCGATGGTCTCCACCCAAGCAAAAAGATGCTCACGCTCAAGGTATGGGCTTCCTAACGGATCCACTTGTGCAGGTGGCGAGCAACCAAAGGCTACGCAGCCACCAGCAGTACGATCAAGGCCCAAAGACTCCTCTTAGTGTAATGCATGTAATCTAAGGCCCGGAGCTATTTCTTCCCATCTTATGCAAAGTCCTCAAGGTTGACGACTTTGAATGGATCCACGTTACTGCTCCTGTAGTCGCCTTCACACCCAATGCCCTGTAAATTACTGTGAATGACCTGCGATTGAGAATATGGAGATGGCGGATTAGTGAGTGAATGACAAAGTGAGTGAACGAAGGCAAGAAATCTCAAGTAGCGACTATGTCTACCTGTTCAAACACGCTACACGGTCAACATCTCTTGTCTCTATTCCATCATCCTCAAGAAAGAGCAAAGACCCCAATAAATAGTAACTTAGACACCAACTGGGAGAAGTCGGCCACAAATAACAAAATTCAAATATTAAATATTGGCACCTAAACTCAAATAAGTCGGCCAAATTTCTTAATTAAAAATAATTTAAATTTATTATTTAATAATATTATATTATTATTTTATATTATATTTAATTTAAATAGTATTTAAAAACACTTTTACAGTTTCCCTCCACAATCGGTTTGAAATTAATCGGGGACATGACAGTCCTCCCCGCTCAGATGTTGCTTTCCCTCAAGCAACTTCAAATCCGGATCCTCCAAGGTTCTTTCTCCTGCCCTCGTCTTCTTTGATGCTTGGTTCAAAGCATGCTTAGGACCCGCCGTGGAGAGACCTCGAAGGATGACCTCCCTTCCATCGACTTTAAACTTCAATTCCAATGTCTGATAGTTTGTGGCGTATTCTCCAAGTGAATGCAGCCATTGCACTCCCAAGACCACATCTATCTCACTGATGCCAACTACGTAGAAATCATCTCGCATCTTGTGTCATCCTATGGTCAACTCCATTTTTTGAATCCGGCATTTGCATGGAATAGTGTACCCATCCGCAACTGTCACGTCGAATCCGTCAAAATCTTCTGCATTAAGTTCAACTTAGCTACTAGCCTTTCATCGATGAAATTATGGGTGAATCCGCTATCAATTAGTATTGTTACCCTCTGTCCATATAAGTCTCCTCTAATGTGGAGAGAATGATACCGAGGTGCTCCGGAAAGTATTGCAAGAGTGCCCCCGAAATATCCTTCCTCCCATGTCACCCCAAACTCGTCCTCCTTGGTAGCACCATCGAGTTCACCTTCTTCTTCATCAAAGGCTACCTCAATGTAGTAGACATGTCCTTTTCCCATGCACCTATGATCCTTTGTCCAACGTTCTCTACAAGTGTAGCATAACCCTCTCCTTTGGAGCTCGCTCCTCGATAAGTTCTTCTTGAGTGATCGTGGGGGGTTTGGCAGTTAAGGAGTAGTCTCGTGGGGTGCCTTCTTTGGTTGTCCTGATGATGCATTCTTGATCATAGGCTTACTCTTTGTGGTGGAGTCCTCAAGGTTCAAAGCCCTCTGAATGGCCTCTTCCCAATGATGTCGGCCCTAAAGCTCTTACCAAGCCACGATAAGATTTTGATAGCCCTTCAATGAAGAGGAACATGAGTCGCTTGTTGGAAACTTTGGGAACCATAACAGCTAGCCATTGAAATTCTGAAACATAATCATCTACTATACCACACTGCTTAACCCTTGTCAAATCTTGGAAGTACACCTCTGAATCTTTTCTATCAAACCTCTCCATGAGCTTTAGTGTGAAATCTGCATATGTAGTCACAAGATCAAACCCCTAAGTCACAATACCATGGTGCCACCAATCATGAGCTATCCCCTCCAAGTGCAAAATGGCGAATTTGATAGCTTCATCTTCAGTCATAAGGCTGAGGGAGAAATATGTACTCAATTTTTGCACCCATGCACGTGCAGCCACCTTCTCTGAGCCATCGAATGTAGGGAGTGTGAGCTTGCTAATTTTGTATTGAAGATCTTTATTCCCTCGTTGCAGACGCAATCTCCCATCATTTCCAAATCATCTCCTAGCATTGAGGTATTCAGTAAAAGGGATTGTTGCTTGAGCGTCGACATCCAGCTTCTTGTAATCTTCCACCACATTGTTGATGCTAAACTAATTCTGATCTTCCCCTTCCTGTGGTGGCTCTATTCGAGGCAAAAAGGCTAGCTGGGAGGATCTGAAGGTGGATCCTCTTGAAGCTCTGCTATTATTCCCTCCTCTAAAACGCTCAGAGTTTCCCTCGTCAACATTATTAGGCCCTAATTTGTTGTTGGTTATTGCAGCAGTGAGGGTCTGCATCATTTGCATCAACGTCTGATTCACTTGATCTGCTTCTCAATGAAGGATTTGATTTCGTTATTCTCCTCCATCTTCTTCTTACCTCTACCTCCTATTCCCTTGTCGTTGTTCTAAGCAAATGCCTCCAGCCTCTTTCTCTCTCTTTCTATAGCCCTCAGATCTCTTTGACTCAATTGCATAAGTCGCTACTTGTCCACAGGTTGGCAAAATCACGGCTCTGATACCACTATAAGATGCCAAGTACAGATAAAGAACAGAAACGTAATGGTATGCGCACAGATTTAATAATCACACAAAAATGTAAGTTGATTGCACCAAATTAAACAATACTGCCCAGATTCTGAACTTAATTGTGAAACACTACTCCGATTTACAAGAGTATCACAAAGAGATTACAGAATATAGTTTCAATAAAGATTATTTGCGCACAATACTTATCGCACTTGTTCACAAAGACCATGGAATAGTCTCAAGCAGACAATACACATTATGCTCAAAATGATATGCAAGTCCACACCAAGTTCATATGCATTCAAATCCACAAACCGTTTGTTTTCCACAATCCCGACGATGGAAGAACTGTATACTCGATGATTTCAATTGCAATTAGGAGTCGGGTCTATTGCAGGCTATCAACCAGAGGCGGCATGGACAGTGTCGGCTTGGTGAGGAGAAATTGTAGTCAATGCTTGAGGAAAGACGCATCGCACCTTGAAAGAGATATGAATGCCCGATGGGGAGATTTGCGCCAATGCTTTGGATTACCAATGCAATCAATGGTCTCCGCCCAAGCAGAAAGATGCTCACGCTCAAGGTATGGGCTTCCTAACGAATGCACTTGTGCAGGTGGCGAGAGTCGAAGGCTGTGCAACCACCAACAATACGATCACAGCCCGGAGACTCCTCTCAATGTAATGAGTGTAATCTGAGGCCCAGAGCTATTTCTTCCCGTCTTATGCGAAGTCCTCAACGTTGACAACTCTAAATGGATCCACGTTATTGCTCCTATAGTCGCCTTCACACCCAATGCCCTGTCAATTCTCGTGAATGACCTGCGATTGAGAATATGGAGATGGCAGATGATAGAGTGAGTGAACAAAGGCAAGAAATCCCAGGTCGCGACTACGTCCTTCTTGTTCAGACACGCTACACGGTCAGCATCTCTTGTCTATATTCCATCATCCTCAAGAAAGAGCAAAGACCCCAATAAATAGTAACTCAGACGCCAATTGGGAGAAGTCGGCCACAAATAACAAAATTCAAATACTAAATGTTGGTGCCTCAACTCAAATGAGTCGGCCAGATTTCTTAATTAAAAATAATTTAAATTTATTATTTAATATTATTATATTATTATTTTATATTATATTTAATTTAAATAGTGTTTAAAAACACTTTTACAGTTTCCCTCCACAACCAGTTTGAAATTAATTGGGGACATGACACCCTGCTACACTCCCACTCCCAGAAGAACCCCTAGTGGCAACCATACTTCTATGACCTCTAGTTCTTTGTTCCATTTGAACTTAGATTTCTTCACTCTAACTACTAGTGCTGCTCATTGTTTCTTTTTGTTAAGAATTTTAAACACGGCTGCAAGTGCAAATAGAAGAAAAATAAATAAACAAATTACTCTCCCTATGTGTTTGAAAACTTCAAAAAAACTTAAAAAATACAAAAGAAATTGAACAAACAAATAGTAGATGGCAAACTTACCTCAAATGTAGTGGATTTGATGCCCTATTGTCTTCTTTCCACTGCTGTTCTTCTCTTTTCACTGCTGCTCTTCTTCACAAGTTGGAAAATGTTAAAATGAGTTTTTTTTTTTTAATTGTTTTAGAGGTTGTTCTAAGTGTAGCCTTTAGGTATAGTTTAAAGGGGTGTGGGGGTCCTTGTGGCCCACCCATCCCTTTTTTTAACTCAAAATTGTGTTTTTTTAAACTACATTCAAAAACTGCCTAGATCGCCCTACATTCCCTTGTTCGTTTTTAGACATCCCAAGGGCATTTCCTACCTGTTCCTGAAACATCACCTATAGGGGACGGGGGCATTTAGGGCAAGGGACATGTCCCTAGGGAGCATAGGTTGAAAGTAACTTTAATAAAAAAAAAACAATGTTCCTTCTCATGCTATTGATCTAATGTTATTAGGGGCACCTATATTATTGCTGATACTTTTGATGTTATTGATGGTACCTCTTATGATATTCCCTTTGCTATCTCTACTCATATTGGCTATCCGTTCAAAGTTGTTTCAAGAAATAGTTTATACAGGTGTCAGACTAGGTAAGATGTGCAGGGTATTGTTGCTCCCATGAAGGTGGTACTTAGGCTAGCAAGCACAACTTGATTACCCCTCACGCTACATTGGGAGATGATTCTTCTTCAGCATTGCTTGATTCTTCAAAACCTGATAGCAGACCGTTGTGAGCATTTTACACAATCAACAACCTAAATATTGGAAAGAAGGGTGTTCTAGGCCTCAATCTATGAATTTGACTGGAAGCCATACTCATTTGAGGGAGCATAGATAGCACAGATTTTTCAATTTTTGATGGATCAACGCTAGGTTATGGAGTTACTTATTCTGGCTTTGAGGCTTAATATAGATGTCTTTTCTCAACTATGAAAGCATTTCGTTCACATCACTAATGAATTCTCTATTGCATTTGACAGATGAATGCCCTTGTGAGTGTGGGTCATCCCATGAAGTCGGAAATATTATGTTGATTTTACCTTTGCTTCCCAAAATTGGTTTTGTGTAATGTTGGAGGTCCCATGTCTGAAGAAGATTGGCTTTGTTTTTTTGCAGCAGGTTATGTGTCAGAAAAGAATAACTTCCATCAATTTGTTGAAGGTAATGTGCTCAAAAGGGATAAGCTTCATTGATCTGTTGAAGATGATGTGTCTGAAAAGGACTGGCTCCATTGAGTGTTTGTGGTCACTATTCTGGTTTAACAATTGTTGTGATCTTACAGACTGTGGATAGGATCTGTTGAGTGTTTGTGGTCACTATTTCTAGGATATCCATGGCAGATCTTGTGAATGGCAGATTTGGGAGTTTGCCTTCAATTCATTGGGAAGGATCTGTTGATTGTTGAGGTTCTGGGAGCTCGTGCACATGGCTGGGAACATTTGGTAATCAACTTGGTTGATGGATCAAAGTTGGATTTAGCAGTTTGGCCATCATCACTTCTATGGATGGCATGTTCTTAGTGCAGATTTGGGAGCTCATGCATATAGCTAGGAGCTGTATTTGATAGGTTGTTGATCAGTTCATAGTTGGCTTCAGCATTTTTGCCATCATTCCCTTGGAGAATTGTTTAGATGGGTAGTTGGATGATTGTAGAGCTCCAGACCCATTGTTTGAGTGGATTTAACATACCCTATAGCTGGGTGCATTTGGTGATCACCATGTGTTAACTTTAGATCATGTGTGGCTTCAACACTTTGGTTCTTCATTCTTGTAGACTTGTTTAAATGAGCAATTAGATGATTGTAAGGCAGCAGGCCTATTGTTGGAGTGGTTCAAGCATTACCTACACACTTGAAAGTTCAAATATGCTGATAAAATATTAACAAAAGTCAGAAATCAAATCTAGAATCCTTTTTATCTAGGACTAACATAGATTGATCAATTGTCATATTCTACAACTATGACACTGCAAGTAAGAGTGTTTGGCAATCTACATGTGTCCTCGTGGTTGGCTTTAGCATTTCAGCTCATCGTCATCTTTCTATTGGGAGAGCTGTCACTAAGGGGAGATACTAGTGTAATATTGTTCAGAGGTCAAAGCAAAAAATCTGCAATTTTTAAAAACTCGAGTATAATTCATGAGTTATTCTTGAGTTTTACTTTTTTTTAAAGTTCTGAAATTTTTTAAATAATAGTAGTCTCTTTTCAGACTCATTTACACACTAAGTTTATCAAGTTTTACCTATTTCAAACCCCAACAATTGAATGCCATTGATACTTTTGCCGCACTTGCAAATAGAATACTATTATGATGCCATATTTCCATTTTTCATTATGGCTCTTCTCGTAGGGGTATGTCAAACGGAAGAATTGGCAAGTAAATGCCACCTTCCATGATAGGTCCAGGGAATAAATGCCAGCTTCTATGATTCCTCTCTTGGTGGAATGTTGGAAGTAAAGTTTGGAGAGAAAATTTGCCACCTTACTTTGGGCCCTCCAAGTAATGCCTTGCGGGGGATGTTAGAGTAGATATGACTCTCTTATTGTACATCACGAATAGACACATAAATAGGAGGCTTTCACCACCTACATCTAAGTATCATAACAAATTGTCAATTCTCTTCTTGAATTGAGTATCCTATATTTTGGCAATCCTTATCATAATTCACCCCAGTATCTGTGGGTATGATATCTTGAATGCTTGTTAATATTTCACTGTCAATCACCAAGTATTGCACTTAACTCTCGCACCTCAATTCTTCATTCAATCAAAAGATCTACCAGGAAAAACGATATATGACAAGCATAAACATTCCTCTAACCATTTTTAGCTATATTTGACACCAAATATTTATACACATGGAACAAAACAGTGAACAGAATCATAGACACTGATGCTTTCTTGAAAATTTGTTTTATTTGAACTAGTTGTTATCTTACATGCTTAAAGAGTGGCATGCAAAATGCTAGGGTAGAACCAAGCATTGGCTCAAAAGCTTCTGTGTATTACTTTCAAAGAGAATCTCATGGTGAAAGCATGTGTACTCAGAAATGGTCATATGTTCAAAACTAGAGGGGGTAGGGTTGTGTGGCTTGTTGAACAATATATAAGGTAAATGGGAAAAAAATCCCCTTTTGGGGTTCCACAAGAGGGATCTGAAACACAAAATTCTACTCACTTGGCAATGACCTAAAAAACAACCTTTACATTTATCTTTTATAATTAAACTTGCGTACTAATTTATTCCTACGTTCACTTTCCACTAGAATTATTATGTCAAGGATAATTGACAACCATCACAAAATGAAACATTTTAATTATTCTCATTCCATCACATTTTTCCTTATATTAATCTCTAGTTATTTATATGCAGCTTATCTGTTCGTTTATCCTTTGCATTTAACAATTTGCATAACATCCATTTTATTTTCAAAACGTCTGAGAATTTTCATATAATATGTCCATTGAAAATTTGTTAATAAAGCTATGTTATAACCTACGGGTAGCTTATATTTGGTCCCACAAGTAGTCATAGATGGGAGAAAATTTATGAACTACTTAAGCAATAACAACAATTTGTTGTTATGGGCCTCCAACAACCTACTTTAGAGGAGAGAAGAAAGGAAGTCCAAGAGAACACATCCAAATATATAGAGGATCAGTTGATGAGAAAAATGGAAATGTACTTGACCGTACAGGCAATTCCGGAAATTCAGATTGAAAATTACCAGTCACAGGCAAATGAGGAAAATAGGGAAGCAAATACAAAGGCAGTCACGGGGATCATTCCAATGAAAAGTAATGCAGGAGAAGCCCTTCAACAGTCCCTAAAATGGGTAGATTCTTTTTTAATCGAATTGGAAAAAGAAAGAGAAAAGGAATGCAAATGGAAAAGAATACCCGTCATTTTTTATCTTGGAAGTCGAAGGGATCAGCGGAGATGTTGTCGTAGGGATCGGTGCGGCCACGGGCGTTGGACATTTGCTTGTCCCAGTTAAGGCGGAGGGTGTGCTTCTCCATGGTCCAGAAGCCGTACGGCCGCAGCGGAAGGCTTGTTTCTTCCATTCTTTGTATACACCGCTGCTTTACGGCGTACAGATGTTCTCGGCGTTTGCGTTCCCTCTCCTTTGGATCTTCCATGCTGTTCCTTATTAACTGCTCTGCAAATTCCATTATAAATCCCATGCTTTCTTCCTGTTCACTTCCCAATCAAATCAACTCGCTCGCTCGCCTGGCTTGCTGCTGCAGTTTTATAGTGAGGCCGGATACGCAGTTCCCTTTCCGATACATTACAAATTTGAGAAGGGGTAAAAGCTGCGCAATTTTTCTTATCAGAAATATTGGACGAGACGGTGTACATGCACTCCGAGCTCTTTGGATCGAATCTGGAGCTTTCACGTTTGCAAATTTTCACAATTTCAACGAGGAATAAATGAATGTAAGATTTTAATAATTCTATAACAACAAAGGAGTTTATGGGATTGAGAAAATTAATAAAAAATTAGCACAAAGGAGTATATGGGATTAAGAAAATTAATAAAAAATTAGCACAAAAGTTATAAGAGTATAAAAAGTTTTATAAAGTTTGTAAAAAAATTTTGATGTAAGATCTTTTTCAATGAATCTTGATTAAAAAGTTTGTAGCTTTGTCCAATCTTACTTCTTCAAATAAGGTGTTTAGATTGTGTATTTTCAAGATGTCTTCGTAGTTGATATGGATAGTGTTGTAGGCTAAAAACTTCAACATGTAGTGTCATTTTGTTTCCACCATATCGTTATTGCAAAATAAGCTAGCTTTTTGTTTCTCGCTTCTCCTTAGGTGTTTGTCGAGTTCAAATTTGAGATGATACGAGCTAGTCATTAATTGGGCTATCAACATTTTTGGTTTCCACTTAATATTAGTTCATATATAAGTTTTTTGTCATGGTTCTATGGAGTTAAATTATTTAATATAGTAAGCTTTCTTCCAACCAATTTGCTTTGTTTACATGGCAACCATGTGTTTTTCTTTGACCTATTTTTTTATTTTTTTATTGATTTTTGAACAACATTGCATACTAATGCCTCATTTATTTATCCACTTTCTTGTTATGTTTCATCCATACATCATTTCTTTTGTCTAGCTCTTCCTTCGTAACCAACCTAGGCCAACAACCATTCACCATATTTTGAGCCTTTTTTAGGTAGCTTAGCAATCAAGCCATCATTGATGCTTCAAAAGGGAAGACTTATTTTCACTAATAAAATCTCATAGGGAACTGAAGTCTTAGTTTTGAAGATTCTTATGATTAAATGTTTTTGAATCCTTTTCAGTTGCCTCTATTTCTAGTCTAACATGTTTTTCCCCAAATTTCACACCTATGAAGCACCACAAAAGTGACAAGTGTTTTCTTGTTCTTCTATATGATAGAATTGATACTTGAATTAATAACAAAAATAACAAAGCATACCAATAGAGAAGTAAAAATATATCTGTATTCACACATGAAGTTATTATAGAAGTAGACCAAAGATGGTAAGCCAAGGATCAAACTACTTTCTTTGATGATGCTAAGGCCATTTAAAGGACTCAACGGTTGTCATGCAAGAACACAATAATCTATCAACTAATTCTTATAACTACCCAAAAATTGACAACCAATTAATGCATGGTTGAATACAACCATATTAACAATGCATAATAAAGACATTACATGCTAACTACATCATACCCCCAAAAAGAAAAATGTCTTCTAGATGACGAAAAAAATAAGTAAGCATCAATTAACATAGGTAAAACTTTCCAAACATGTGACGATTTTCCAAACTTGTGAGGGCATTATAGACAAAGAAGAACCTTGATGTTGACACTTTCCACTATTAAAGAACTAAGAAGGGAAAATGAAAGTACACATGGAACATAAGTAGAACCAACACATTTGAAATGCATGCCAATGTAAGGAGAATGCATTCATTAATATCCATACAATTGAAGGAATTGTAGCTGAAGGCCAAATAACCAAGGAACTACATTTGATGGTATAATAAGAAAATTTTGGTCAATATTCCCACAAATACTAGTGTCCTTATCTAGAATTATTTTCTTCCCTTTTCTTGCCATGATTGACACTATTTTTGAATCTTGTAGCTACTAAACTTCTTGAAGTGCAAATTGATGCTCGGCATATATTGGCCTCATAATTTCAATAAAATTATATTTCCTTTACTGCCTAAAAACCCTATCATGATGGTATTAATCTAATTATGTGATGAATTATTAGCTATCCTAGTTATTTTTTAAGACTGCAAGAATTGGGTAGCCCCCCTATAAACTACAATCTACCTAGTAAACTTTTGTCACATGTCTAGTGACGTTGGCGCGACACGCCCTTTAATACCATGGGGACGGGGGGGTCTAGATCTCGTGACCTCTTTCTTGCAACAGGATGCTTTAGCCAATCGAGCTAGGCCCCCCGCCCCTATTAGCTAGCCTAGTTAATAATAGTGTTTGTATTCTTATTTTTTTGTTCTATGTCAAAAAGTATTCCAATACTAATAATCGGTAGCGGCTATCCAACCCCAGGAATGCACTAAGGCATGCCATGCCATGCCATGCCATGTGCATCTCCATCCATGCAGAACTGTAACTGGCAGTCGTGACATTTTTTATTTTCGAGCACAAAATACGTCCCTTCCTCAATATCATGCAAACACAGTAAATTAATCACCACTGCCTTCAAAGCCTCCAGCAATAGCTTTGAATTTAAAATAAAACGCATCACTCACATTACCTATAACCATCAACGAATGGTTAAAACAAAAGAAACCCCACTCACCATGTCAAATTACTTATTTACCTTTTGAATGAACATTATTTTATTTTATTTCAATCTTCTTCCACTCTATTTTTCTATTAATTCATTTAGTAATATATTCTTTTTTATTTTTTTATTTTATAATTTAAAAAAAAAACAATTTCATATTTAATGGTAATTTATTATTATTATTACTATAAATTGTAATATATTATTTTTTATTTTATTTTATTTTATTTATATTTATATTTTATAGTTATTTGTATTTATAGTTTCATACTTATTTTAAAAAATAGAAAATAAATATTTATTAAATAAATATATTTATTTTTAATTTGAATATAAAATAAAATTTAAAATTGTTATATACTATTTCTAAAAATAATATATACTAATTTAATATATTTAATATTTTTAATTTTTTAATGGATTAAGTATTTTTTAAATTATAATATGTTAATTTTAATTTTTTAATTTTTTATTTAGTTCTAGTTTTAATCCTAATTGTAGATTATAATTAGGGTTAGAGTTAGGTTGGAGTTAGGGTTAGAATTAGGGTATGGCATTAAATGGGGTTAAGGTTAAAATTACAATAAAGGTTAGAAAGAGGGTTAGGGTTAGAGTTACACATATGGTTAGAATTAAAGATAAGTTAAGGGTTATAATTAGGGTTACAATTAGGGTTTGGGTTGGAATGAGGGTCAAGGTTAGGGTTATAATTAGGGTTAGAATAAAGATTACAATTATAATTAGGGTTAGGATTACAATTAGAATAAAATTAGGGTTATAAATAGAATAAAGGTTGCAATTCGGATTAGAATAAGAAATAGGGTTACGATTAGATTAGAATTAGGTTTTAGATTAGTGTTATAATAGAATTAGGGTTTTACTTAGTGTTAGAATAGAATTAGGTTTAGGGATAAGATTACAATTAAGATTAAAATTAGGGCTAGAATTAAGCTTATGGTTAGGGTTAGGTTATGCTTAAAATTAGAATTAGAATTAGATTTAATGTTAGGGTTAGAATTAGGGTTAAGGTTAGATATAGGGTTAGGGTGAGCATTAAGGTTAGAAATAGGGAAAGGGTTAGAATTATTATTAGAATTATAATTATGGTTATAATTGAATTAGGGTTAGAGTCAGGATTTGAATTAGATTATGGGTTTGAGTTATGCTTATGATCAGGAATACAATTAGGGTTAGAATTAGCATATAGTGTTAGGGTTACAATAAGATTTAGTGTTAATGTTATAAATATGAGCAGGGTTATGGAATATCCCATCCCTTGTTGAGATATTTTCTAATCCAAAAAATCTACCTGTTTTTGCTTGTGTTTTCTAGTTTTTGTTTCATTTTTTTGAGTTTGATGAAAATTTTCCCAAGAAAAAGCAAAGACAATGCATATACAAATGCAAGCAAGATAAAAATTGAAGAAAAAGCAATAAGAAATTCAAACATATTTATTATTTCATTTGCATATACAATATAATCATACTCAGGAGACCATATGAATGTTTGTAAAGTCTAATATAAGCTTATCAACATCAGCAAGATCTTATTATGGACGCATATCTCCTTTGTCCACCATGAAACATCACCAACCCATATGTTATGCCCAAATCAACCTTCAAAAAGGAGTACTCATGCCCCAAAATGAATTGCTTGGCCTTGGGATTAACACGCCCAACCTAGATGGAGAAGTACGGCCCAACAAATAATTATCCAGCCTTGCTTAAACTCCCATGTGGCATTAGAAGATGGTGTTGGCAATGTATAAATTTAAGGTCTCTATTGTTTATCTTTTCAATAATTTGAACTAGCTGCTCAAACCCTACAAATTTCTAACGATAAACACTTTAAATATGCATACTTGTGATCCCCATGTGCCAAGAATAAGGTACATAAACAACAATGAAAATATTCATTAATGATTGGCTTCAAAACTATTGATCTACTATCAAAACCTTATGTATTTTGATGATAATCTCTTCTATTATGCACAATGTGACTTCTAAATCAAAGCCACCTGAAACAACAACCCTTGGATGGTATCTCACACTTGTAGGTTGCACAAGTCAGAGAGAATGAACGTTCTGCATGATCAAATTGAAGAAGAAACCCATGTTTTCTCCTCACAACCAAAGTACTTCAAAATGCCAAGTGTTGAATGAATAATCAAGAATGAATGATTTACTTTTCAAATGCCTTTTATACCTCTTCTCAATTTGAACAAACCCCAAGGCATATTCAATCATTAAATATATTAAATATTCATTTTCTTCTATTGCTTTTTTAAATACTCCAATATGTGGGTGCCCAACTCAAGATATTAAGTAATTGACTTTATATTATAAAAAAGTCAACAATTTTAAAGTCAAATATATCATTAATAATGGTTCACTTTATTATTTAATTATTATTAAAACAATGACTTTAATAATTAATTATATCTTAACTCCATTAAAACTCATTATTAATCAATTTCATCAATGCCAGAAGGTAGCCCACTGATTCCTCTGCACACTAGGTTGCCTTACTATAAATAGTAAGGTTGGCCCCTAACATCCCACTGACTTACTAAAAATAGTAAGTATGCATAAACAGAGCTAGAAACCCACACAAAAGATCACCATTGAATATGCTAATAAACTGGAGGAGAAAACACCAACAATTGCCATCTGGAGAACCCATTAACTCCCATATAAGGCCCTCTAATCACCATTATTAGCCTACAAAGACCCAATGATAAGCTAATCTACAAAACTCTAATGCTTGCTAAAAAAGGGGACATTATAGGTTATGGTTATAATTTGGGTTACAGTCAAGTTATAATTAGGGTATAGGGTTAGGGATACGTTTAGAATAAATGTTAGGGTTAAGTTAGGGATAGAATTAGGGTTAGGGTTAAAATTAGGGTTATGTTAGAGTTAGGGTTACAATTAAGGTTAGAAAATCATGTTTATCACCAATAAACCATAATCGTTAATTATTAAAAAAACCATTTTCTTGTTATAATAGGCAAAATGCCTATACTCTCTTAATGATTATAGATTTTACATTAAAATACATGATTTATATTATTCACATGCACACTAAGGTGGGGATCATGCATTCTTCCAACGTGTATCTACTTAGAAAATCTATAAAATTTAACAATTAGGAATCACACCTAATTGATTTATTATATCAAGCATTCTTCCAATGTGTATTATTTTCTCAAAGGCATGTGATATTTATTTTTAATAATTTCAATTAAAGGGAAATGAGTAAGGAAATTTATATTTTCTTATCACAGTAAGTCTTAATAGCTTTAATTTTAAGTGTTTGATCTCAATGAATGATCAAAATAATAGATGGTACATTTATTTGGTAATACCTCATGTTTGCCTACTTGAGATTTACATCCGGACATCTTGGTCATTCGGTTCAAACTTGTCAATTAAGTAGTTACTTTCTATGTTTTGAGGTGTAATGCTTTTGACACTTGTGCCTTGTCCTTCATTTATTTTTCTTTGGTTCTATGATTATTATTAGCATTGAGCTTCATTGTGCTATCAAAGTATTTTTAAATAGGTTTTGTATTGTTACTTAGACAATGATCTATGAATGTTGTGTTGTGAATTTTATATGTTTGATTTATATAATAGTATCTATTATCATCCTTTCTATCAAAGGTATTTATTCTTCTTCTTTATCCTTTTTCCTCTTCTTCATAATCTCTTTGTTGTAAGTGACCATTGCCCACTGTCAAATAAAAATTGTTTTCCCTACATATTAAAAAATAAATAATATTGAATTATAAATTGATAAATGGTGTAACAAGAAATACAAACTCTTCTCAACCCTAAATATTACAAGAAACACATGTAGCATCTAACCTAACTTCGCACAAGATCACATCAATTAATTCATACTCTTCTCAAACCTAAATGATTAAATCTAGGTGGCTAACAGATATAGAAGTAGGTGTATGAATAAGTGTGATAAATAAGAAAATTAGGTGAATGCATGAAATGATAAATGCATTAATTCTAAGGGATCGACCCTAACTTTACACATGATCATACCATTTTTCATTAACATATATCAATATATTTTTTAGAATTAGGCCAATGAGAAAAATTTGTAAATATACAATATAAGTTGAAAGTACAGTAAATTGTATTGATTATCTATAATAGTGTTGAACATGATCCTCCATTGCAATGTCATCAAAACCTATAAATTACATAACTTTTAGTTATTAAATTGATTTAAAATTAAACATTAAAAACTGTTATAAAATCATTTCATAATTTATTTACCATCTCTAGCTTGCATTGCATCTATTGTTGTTGGTGTTTCGTTAAGATCAATAGAAAATGGTAACCTATGTTGTCCAGTGTTTTGTTGATCATCTAAAGTTACAATGACATGTGTATTTAATAAATCAACATAGATACAACATTAAGTCTAACAATACAATATATGTACTTAATCAAAATACTATTAAAATTCTAAATTACCTGGAATAGTTTTTTGAAATGTTTGATCAAGTATAACATTAAGCATTAATGGTTGATTTTTATGAATTGTATCTACTATAAATTTGATTAGTTATAGAAAATTGGTTAGAAATAGGAATTCAGAAATATCTCATTTAATGAATGAATACAGTTAATAGTTAAAAATTTACCTTTAATAATTTGCATTTCATTGGTTGTTGTGTTTTGTTGATCATCTAAAGTTGCATGACATGTGTATTTAATAAATCACATAGATACAACATTAAGTCTAACAATATAATATACTTAATCAAAATACTATTACAATTTTAAATTACCTAGAATAGTTTTTTGAAATGTCTGACCAGGTATAACATTAAGCATTGATGGTTGATTTTCACGAATTGTATCTACTATTTATTTGATTAATTATAGAAAATTGGTTAGAAATAGGAATTCAAAAATGTCTCATTTAATGAATGGATACATTTAATACTTATAAAATTACCACCAATAATTTGCATTCCATTGGTTGTTGTGTTTTGATGATCATCTAAAGCTGCAATGACATGTGTATTTAATAAATCAACATAGATACAACATTAAGTCTGACAATACAATATATACTTAATCAAAATACTATTAAAATTCTAAATTACCTGGAATAGTTTTTTGAAATGTCTAACCAGGTATAACCTTAACCATTGATGGTTGATTTTCATGAATTGTATCTACTATTTATTTAATTAATTATACAAAATTGGTTAGAAATAGGAATTCATAAATATCTCATTTAATGAATGAATACATTTAATAGTTAGAAAATTACCATCAATAATTTGCATTTCATTAGTTGTTGCATGGTTCAAATCAATAAAGAAGGGCAATCGATGTCTTCTATTATTGTCTTGACCATCCAAACCTACAATGACATATTTTTAATATGTGATGTAAAAACAATAATTATTGCTATGTAAAATACTAAAAAAAAATTGAATAAATGTACTCACTATGTTGTTTTCTGATGATAACCCTTTCTTCTTGTATTTTTATGCCTGAACGGTTGGAGAATTTTTTTTCTTTTGCTTCCTACCGCCTATGGAGGGGAACTAAAAATTTCCATGCTCTTCAACTCTTTGATTCAAGTCTTGATGGATGGCATTGCCTCTTTGTGAATAAATTGGCGTTTGCACATTTTTCTTAGACTAAACCATCGTGATATTCATCTCATAAGCATATCCTCCAAGCCAGGGATTGGTGTAAGTTTGGAAGAAGTAAGAGATGCTTGAAGATCTTTTCTAAATCTCTCAACACATTGACTAAAGATATGTTTTTGATCTTCTCTAGTTGGTAAATCTTGGAGTAGTGAATTCAAATATTCAACAACATTTTGGAAGTTATCATTGAAAGCATCTGATGATTTACAACCATCTGTAATAAAAATAATAAATATTAAGTTCATAAAATATTAAAAAAAATCATATTTCATTAAAAAAATAGTGATATTGAAATTTCCCAATTCTTTGGTCTTCGCCAATGGCAACCCCAATCAAATCTCAATCTCTTGTCGAATACAATAATCTATGTTACAAATAAAACATTAATTAAATTTTAAGAACAGTAAAAATCAATAAATATTTTATTATAAATATCATATCAACATTACCAATGGCATTGTTCTCATGACTGAAACTTCCTCTGACATCATCATCGTTATCAACCAATGGAGATGTAATTCAAAAAGATTATTTTAGTTAGTTTCAAGAAAAAAATATAAATCATTTAAAATATAAATATTTAATACTTAAATGTTAAATGACTCTTACCAGCAACTTGATCTTGCTCATTTGTTATGTTTCTCTTTAGGAGATCTAAAATCTTCAACACATGTTTGCATGTGTTTCCTCTTTTTTCCCACTGACAATCACATACATGTAAATCTAGGCCAAATTTCCTAACAAGATACCATTTCGTTGGAACAAATTGACTTCTTATCCTGTATGTGTTAGGGAGGAGATCATATGGATAACAATCTATATCGAGTATTTTTTTGGACCTCTCTAATGCAATACTGTAATATTTTTCTTTTTTAAAGTTAGTTAAAAATCCAGATGACTACAAATATCTTTTATTTTTATAAAATGGCTCTACCCTATGAAGAAGTGTATGGATAAGCCAATCCATTTTCCTTGTACATTTCTTAGCACGATCACTTAGATAATGGCTCTTGATGTGGAAGTGGTGTGACTCTACAAAAGTATTGATTTCTTGATTTGCATGAGAGAAGTTTCGAAAGTTTTTTGCCCACATTTCTATACAAAAAAAATAAAAATACCTTAGTAAACATAAAAAACAACTTTAACGATGGAAATGCATACAAACCAAAATGAATAATTTGACAAACTTACCAATACGACCCTCATCATGACACCAAGTTTTTTGGAAGTAATCAATAAATTTCTTCTTATTTGAATTCCTCCATGAATTTTTTTATTAGGTGAGTAGTGATGTCTACATTATCATTCATTGCATACATTATCTCACCCAATCTATCAAACATATTGGTAACAACATCCTTATTGTTGGCATACCTAAATTGTAAAAGATAATATCAATCTATGGGGTTCAAACACATAATTTTCCACATATTTTAATTAAATATTGACTCACCTGTACACATTTTTTAGCCATGCTTTGTGTACATGCTAAATACATAAAAGTACTCGACATTGAAATGATAATCTACAAGTTACATTATAAATTTTGATAAGTAAATTATGACAAAATAAAATGTTATATTCAAACTATTTTAAGCTATAAATTATGAAATATATATTTTTATAAACTAAATATTAATCAATTATAATGATTTGATTGAAGTTTAAATATAAAACTAAGGCTAATAAAAACCCAATAGCTTCAATCTCCGCACTAGCATCATCTGTCATGAATGCATTGACATTCCAATCATCTCGACATTGTTTCTCTTGTTTATAAACTTTTGTTAGCCATTCATTTAGATCCTCAACTTTATTTCTTGAGGAGATGGCCCATGCAATAGGTACACTAGCCTCTTGTTCATAAAAAACAAGCAAGGTATATAATTGATATTGCACATGAATTAAACATTGATAAATTAATATTTTTAAATAACTAAATCAATAATAAAATAAAATCCAAAAAATTATAATAAACGTTGCTTTACTTACACTATATTTATTTGTTGAAAATGTTGAGTCCATTGCAATAATTGAGTTGTGTGAATGCTTGACCATCATTTCTCGCATCCATGGTATTTGGATGCCTATGATAAATGGAACATTTTCCATGGTGTTTGGTCTTTTATAGTAGAAGAAGTTATCCTTCTCCTCTGCATACCACAAATTAACACTTATTGCATCATCTTCATTCTTTTGGGATCAAATGGAGCATACTCTTTTCCATGCATTCAACACATCCTTCCTCAACAAACATGCATCCCTCTTATTCATCAACTTAGTCAAACCATGGTCTAAGTAGTGTTGTTCACATATCGTGTTGATCCCCACACCCATTAGTAATAGAGACTAAATATATGATTTGTATTCATTTGATAACCTCGGTGCAAAACTGCTCCTTGGATCACTAGAAGGGTCATCCTTTCCATGGAAAAATTCACCATTGGCATCACTATGGCTACAATCATTATACATAATTAATGCAACTTGTGGTCTACCATACATGACCCTAACATAAAAGTGAGTTTGACAACCCCTTTTTTGGATAAACCTTTGTGTTCTTTCCATGTTTTCAGATTTATTTCTTTGATTGTCTGGGCCAAAAGCACACCAATATCTATTTATTCACACAACAAAATATATATATATTAATTCATATAAAAAATTAAATATAAAAATGACATACTTATTAATTATATTTAATCTAGGAAAATCTGGAGTATGTCATGGTAGTGTGGTCGGTAGGTTTTGATGTGTTGCTCTCTTTATGATATTTACGTACAAATGTTGTTTTCGTACTATCTAGTAAACTTTCTCCCTTGATAAAGTGAGGGAGTCTCTCAAGAGGGATTGCAGCATATAAGTCCATATTGTCATCATCTCCAATAGGTGTCCATTCAAGGTCCTCACTTGAGAAATGATTTCCTTGGTTGGGAATTTCTTGCACATGTAGTTCAATGAATGATTGCCATTTACACTTTCTACCCATTCTGAATAAAATTAATATAGTTAGTAGTCCTCTATATTGTTTAAAAATCGTATGAACAAATATATCAATTTTTCTATTCACTCCATGATATTGTTATCTTACATGTATATATAGGTAAGCTCTATGACTTCACCAAATATACTAACATTAGAGACAAAAAGAAAATTCCATGTATTACCAAATGAGTCCCAAAAATAGTTTATTGAATTATAGATGTTAATTTTTGCATGAACTAAATGCACACTACCAACTATGAGTATAACTAAAAACAATACAATATGTTTCCAATACATCCTAGTGGTGCTCTTGTTACATATCTCTAATAGAGGTATATCTACAAGAAATATAATAGAAAATTTATATATGTGAAGTTTGATATAATATTTGTTAGAGTAGATGTGTGATGTGTTTTTCGTTCTTCTCACTTGTCTCTCCATTCACTATTTATAAAGAATAGGCGTGTACGTTAATATACATAATCTAATAGGTGATGATCTACTAAGAACAATGGGGAATTGAACTCCAAATCTATGCTTGGACTATAAATGCACATGAGTGCCCACTAATTGTCTAAATACTTGTACCAAGATAATCTTATCATTGGGATGCCTAGGAATCTTATATGGAGCACCAATGAATCCTTACATTCCAATGTAGGATAATTTTGGGAATTGGATAAACTATTTCCCATGCTTACTAATCTCAAATTTGGTAGCATATAGTAATATTTTAGCCATATCTCCCTCCAAAAATCTTAATATCCACATAGAAAGAGCATGATTAACCCTCATGAATTTATTATGAGGAATGGTAGATAAGTCATTGATTCCTTTTGGAGAGGTATTTGAATGACAAGGAATTTTCTTCCTTATTAATATCCTATATGTAGCTAGGAGTAAGCATGATACTTCCTTACTTATTTTGGAATTCATTTGATTGAAAGTCAAATTTTTGTAATTGTAGGATTTAAGGTGTGAACTAGATTTGTAGGAAAATATGATACAAGTGCATTTGGATGTTATGTTTAAAATGTGTAGATGCACTTAAAATATCTATAAATTTATTATTTAACATTATTTACGAACATTCATGTGGATGTGAAATCTTTGTATTTCTATATAGGTGCATGTGAATTACATTAATCCAATAAAATCTGAGATCACAACCAAACAAAGATTAAGATTACATGCAAATCAAATTGCATGGAACTCTATACTAGGTTAGATGCAAGATTTTGGGAAGGGTTTTTCTTGCATGGCTCTCATACCATGTTATGATTTCCAAGATCATAAAGAAAAAAACCAAAAACTTCCACAAAATACATGCATACAAATAAGCCTGATGATATTATCAAGAGATTGATACAACAGGTGATTTGAATGTACAAAGTAACCTTGCATATATAGGCAAGGTGGTGAAGGTAGGCAAGTCGAACACAATGATTGACTAACCCTTCAATGATGAAACACTTGTTAACTCACATGCCAAGTGTTCTAGTGAGTGGCAAGTGTGCATGCAAGAGGTGTCTCACAAGTGAATACATGTATCTCAACCACATGAAGTGAGACAAAATTATAGAAGTCCCTAAGTGGAGGCTTAAACAACATGTTAATAGGAGTCTTAGAGGTAGGTTAATAACTAACTAGTTTGATAAAGTCACTATTTGCACCAACACTCACCCTCATGGTTAAGAAACTTAGAACCTAATATTGGAATGAGGTGGTGGAAATAATTTAGAAGAAACTAGCATGGTGGAAGGGTAAACTTCTTAGTCAATTTGGGAAGTTTTAGCTACTTAAGACATCTCTTCAAAGGATACCATTGTACTTCCTTTATTTTTACAATATCCCTAAGTTCATTCTATATAAAATTGAGAAAATTTAGTAAAGGTTTCTTTGGACTAGAAAGGTGGAGAAGAAAATATCGGTGCTTTCCATTGGGACATAGTTTACAAAACTAAGGATAGTGGGTGGCTTGGTTTAAGAAAAAACCAAAAATTAAATACAGTTTTTATAGTAAATTTGGGTGGGGGTTCATGAAGGACAACAAATATTGGATGCATATCATGAAAGCTATATGTTTTCAAGGAAGAGACATTAATATTTTTTTATCTACTAAGAACATTCCTAAAGATTCTTAGAATAATGCTAGCAAAGTTATAATCTTGTTAGTTATTGGAATGCAATTCGAAAGTTGGGAGAGATTTGGTAGCTTAGTAGAAGGTTATATAGTTAAACAAGTCTTAGTCCAGCTAGGTGGATAGACCTATAGGAGTTTGTTATTAGTGATTTTGTTATTGTTGTCTCTCAAATACAACCAAAAATAAAAGTTATTAGACTCCCTTTTTTCTATCACGGGACAATACTTTTTGGGGTAAGGAGCACAAGGGAAGGTAATTAATAAAATTTGGATACACCATCTAGCTCAACAATCCAAGTAGTGGAAAAAGATGGAATAAGATCTAACACAAGAAATTAATCCTAAAAGTTAACTATTTTTGGTTGACTGTTGCACATGATAAAACTATCACCCATATAAATTTGTAAATATTGGATTATCACTTCCCAAAAAATGTATTTTGTGTTATTCCAACAAAGAAATAATGGACCACCTCTTCTTCTATTCTAATTATACTAAATAATTATAGGAAATCGTATTCAAAAAAATTAAAGTAAATTGTGTTATGCCCTATTCTATTGAAACAATCATTGAAATTCAATATTGCCTCCTTTAGCCATCATGTTATTATGTAGATGTGGATTTTTTCCCCTCACATATTTATTTGGAGGTTTGGAAAGAAATGAATAATAAAATCTTCATAAAAGTTGGTGTTGACTCATATTTTGAATCCATGAGAGGCTTTGAACCCTCCCTCTTTGTAATTTTTCTCAATCATATAATGAATAAAATGTCAATATTAGAGGAATCTATTTCAAGTGGTTGAACATCTCTTTAGTGCAACCATTGGCCTCTCCACAAGGGGCAATAAAATTAAACACTTGAAGAGTATTAGAGAGAAAGATTGCACCAATTCCTTCCATGTGGGAGATAATAGGCTTGTGAAATTATAAAAAAACTATAAAAGAGAGGACATCCCAAGCCCTTAGAGTTAGGTAAGTTACCATAATATAAGATACTTTTTACTAGATGGAGGATTTTAATGTGTATTCACATACTATTTTTCTCTATTAAAGCATCTTTGACATAATTTTCTCATAATCTTCTTGTATTACCTACTGTCATCTCTTGAGAACTCCATGAAGGAGATCTTATGTAACAAATCCACAATTATCCTACGTTAGGGGATCATTTTCTACTTATATTTTTATTAACTTGACAACTTTCCTAATATGGCTAACTATCCTTTGCAAGTGTTCAAAATCCCTACCTCCAAACCCAAGAAAACCACTAAAGTTTTTGCCCATCTCTTGTCAAAAAGAACAAGCTATGGCGAGGGTTATGGCTGAGAGGCTAGTCAAAAAGGTTTGTGGTCCCCAATCCTCCATGGTTGACGATAAAACATTTTTATCTAAGACCATGAACAAATATGAGATTGGTGTGAAAGGGAGGAAGCGGTCAGTCCAACCCAAAAAGGAATAAGAGATCAACTAGACTTTGATGAAAGAAAATTCCAAGTTATATGAGATTAATGTAGTGGTCTCTAGTGGGGAAGAGGACAACCTTATGAGCCTAGGGAATCTAAAAATGAAAACTCTAAGGATAAGGATAGTGTTAATTCTAAGTCTAATGATAGTTATTTCCAAGAAGAACAAAGCATGGATAAGATGAGCCCAAGATCTTCAAGCAATACTACTAGTACCAAAAAACCAAAAAAGACCCTTATTACTATTAAGACCTAGATTGAGGAAATCAAGACCAAGGGGGGAAACAACTAGTCAAGAGAAAGGACATTAATTATAAAAGAGGATAAACCCCAAGAAAAGGATACCAAAGATCAAAAACTAAAAATGAAACCCCTACCAAAATGAATCAACCTATTAAGAGAGGTGAAGTTCAATGAAGGGGAAATCTACAAGGGTTGATACAAGTGATGAGTTTGATTCACTAAAGGTCAAGTTTCACATTATATCCAAAGAAGGGGAGGCTATTTCAAACCTTCATGAATTGGTTGGGTCTCTAGATAGCTAGTTGGCGGCTTATTATTATTATTGTTGTTGTTGTTGTTGTTGTGTTTCTTATGTTGTTAGTTATTATCTATTACCAATCTAGTAGTGTTATTAGACTCTTGGTATTTTGATTATGAACTATTGGTAGTTTCAAGCTTTGTAAGGGAAGGGACCTAGTTTTCCCCTTTTATCTAATAAAAAATACTATTTTAAATTATTGTTAATATGTTTATTAAATTTATATTTAGAGAAAAAAAAAATTTACTACGTATTTTAAAAATTACAATTCTTTTTTCTATTAATATATTTAGTACTCAAAGGTGTTATGATTATGTATATATGTAAACTCAAATGAGCTTATATTGTGTAGAATATTTGTCAATACCTTTCATTTGTTAAAGAATTGTTTAGAAATTTATTGTGCATACTATATTTGTTAAATAATTGTTTAAGAAGATTCAAATTTCTTATTAAAAGGAATGAAATTTTGTGCTATAACAAAATAAGATCCATTAACCTATAAGACTTAATAATGATTTTTTTTTTTTAAATACTTCTATTCAAAATTATAAGATAGTTGTAATTGGATTCATGTTTCTAATCTTCCATCTAATGTGTGATATTATGAATATTTTTAAACATGAGCTTGTTCAATAATAAAAAAGTAAAATTTGACTAATAAAAATACAATAACTATTTAATTTTTTTAGTATAATAATGAAGAGCATAAGTAACAACTCTCAAATTAACATTTTTAATCAAATAAAAAGCTTAAAAAATATATAAACATATTTTTCCATTTTGACAAGATTAAAACTAACTTAGTTATCTTATTCAATAAATCTATCTATATAAGGTGTTGAAAGATATTTTTATTAAGCATATGAATTATTGCAAAAATTTTGTGTTGTTAATATGTAATATTATTTTAAGTATGCATAAATATTTAACTATTTAATTTGAAAATATTTTATTGTGAATTTTATTATATTATAATTATTATTTAAAAATTACAATTAAAAATATTTACATTTAATAATTTAATTAGAAGTTGATATACTTTTTTAAATTAGTTAATTTGATATGTAAGTAAATATAATTTTATTTATGCAAATGTTAAATTATGATAATGATTTTTTTATTTATAATAATTGTATGATTTTAATTTATAGAAATGCTAATTTATATTAATAATTTTTTACATATAGTATATTTGATATGTAAATAAATATATAATAAAATATTTTTTTACTTTATAAATTATGGTAATGATTTTTTTTTTGATTTGTAAGAGGAGAGTTTAATTAAAATGCTAGAAGTTGGCCTGGCCAACACAAGGTGAGATCACAAAAGAGGGATCTCATCCCCATGTATTTTATTCAACCATATTCATACTGTATCCAACAAATTTCTATCTACTTGTTCTTGGTGCCACAACCAGGAACCATCTCTACCTAAAATAAAAGCTAGAAACAAAATTAGCCACCATATCTGGGTTGTTGACCAAAACATACCATTTATGAGATGCAACCAGGCAGATGTTGCCTATTGTGCATTGCCACCAGTTTTAGCATGAGGAACCAACTTATTTCTAAGTTCCTCTAATTTGTGGATAACATTCTCCAATTTTTGCGCTTTGTGTTTTTCTGGTACCTCCCCAATCTTTGGATCCACTGAGATTGAAATGGTGTGAAACTGAGGCTGCAATTTGTTGCAGACAACCCCATTTTTTCTGATATACCTACTCTTTTTCCTTATTGTTTGTCATTCATTGCCCCCATCCCCATCATTTGTATCCTTTAGATCTAGCATAGAAGCCGAAGTGAAAGAGCCTTCAACAATTGTAGTGTCAAAACCCTTGCCTGCTACACTAGAACCTTGAGAGGTAGCAATGTTGTCACCAACATGAGGCTGATTGTGAGGTGATTTTTGCTATGGAGAAGACTTGTTGACCTCCACAATATGCTTCTTGGAAGTTGTCTTTGAAGGAGAGCTATTTCGCTTGGAAAAAATCATAACAAAATAATGTTTAGGGGAAGAATCCTTCCACCAAGAAGCCTCCTGAGTTGGCTAGGACTTGACAATTGGGCATTCAACAACAATGTGCCCAGTTTGATAACATCTCCTACATCTAAAAATTAAACCTTCATAATCCAAAGGCTATTTCCAGCTTTGACCATTGGCCTTCAAAATAATTTCCGTCGGAAGACTCTTGGAGATATCCAATTCTACCAAAATCCTGGCATAAAGTGTGTGGATAAATTTTTTTGAGTTATCATCCGAATACAAAAAATTTCCCATGGAGTTATCAATTGCTGGAAAAAAAGAATCAAACCAGTAGTGAAGGGGTAGATTTGGGAGCCGAACCCAAATCGGTAGAACTGAAAATGTTTCAGTTGATGGATCAAATTCTGGATGCCAAGATTTCAATTGCAATAAATTTTCTTTCCACAGCCAGAGATAGTTAAGAATGATATTTTTGTCTTTCTTGCAGTTGAACACCACTGTGAAAAAACCCCTTCCACTGGGGTAAATTTTGAGACCGCCATCCATCAATGGAAGCCAATATTTTGAAATCCATTCATGTAGGTCAAGGAGACTGGGCCAGACATGGAAAAATCTTCCAATTAAACCATTCTCTGAAAAATAATTCATTTGCACGTAGCTCCTTCATCAAAGTGTCATCAAAATCCAATGTCAAGGATTTGGCGGAGCATTGAATAATTCGTCTATTACTTGTGTTATTCGTTGAGCCAGGAGAGGAAGAAGACCCAAACTTGGCCACATCCAGAAAAGAGGTTTTGGGTGTCGTCGGCCCCTGCCCAAGAGGCAGATCACAGAGAATTGGAGCAAAACGCAAAGGATCCCCGGGCGTTGATATGTCCAACCCCGTTTGGCCAAAACCACACAATATATCACTGTGAGGGGCATCAAAGGCGGGACAAGAGGCTGTGTACGTGACTGATCCTCCTGCCACACCAACCAAAGCGCAACGCAAACCACCATCAGTGTTGGATTTCGTAGCCAAAACCCTATTTAAAGGAGAGCAAAGGAGGGCATCGCCATTCGTTGCAACATTTAGCAGTGAGTCCGTAGGGTTTGTAGCAGACAAGAGCTTCTGCAAATTCGGCATGCTCGGCAACTTCTCCTAATTTTGTTCCTTTTGATAATGATTTTTTAATTTATAATAATTGTATGATTTTAATTTATAAAAATGCTAATTTATATTAATAATTTTTTACATCAGTATATTTGATATGTAAATAAATATATTATAATTTTTTTTTTACTTTATAAAATATTTTCAAAATGAATCAATGAACTTATTTTCAATAGTTACATACATTACTATATTGCATTTCTAGCTTTGATATGTTTTATCATTTTATGCAGTGTCTTCACAATTTTTACTTTCTATTGTGCATTGGCTTCCATATTTTATTGATGATAACTACCTAACAAACACTTATTCCTCCACTCATTAGTTACGTAATTTCAGGCGTTGCCCCTTCCACTCTCTTAACATGCTAGGTGAAGATTTAATGGTAATAGGGTGAAAGATTTGTTGGGTGAAGATTTAATGGTAACAGGGTGAAAGATTTATTACAAATCCAAAATTTAATCTATCTATAACAATTTATCAATTTTTCCTACATTTAAGATGAGTTTTTCTGTAGTAAAAAATTAAAAAGTAGTGAAATAAACATCGAATATTGCTACTTTCTCATTACAAGTGGGAGAGACAGAGTAAATAATTTTTTGGGTATATTTATAAGCATGATAAAAATTAAAAAATTAAATATGAGGAGTCGTGACAAAAATAAAGAAAAACAATAGAATGAAAATAGTATGATAGAATTTTTTTGCATCAAATATACTTAATGCTATTTTAAAATAATTTAATGTTAATCTATGGTTTCAAATGCGCCAATGGGTACCTTAGATTAATCCATGAAAACTATGCACAGCTCCTTCAAGTGGTCACGAATCTCCCAATATCGGCTTCTATTTGAAACTCTGTGATTTCTCTTGGACAAAATGGTGATCGCTAGGACAAAACTATTTTTAGCCTCTACCGAATGCACTAATATTAATCAACAGTGGGAAATTTAGGCACAAATTTAAGTAGTTGGGGATATTTACTACACAACCTGCTAGAAAATCTACATATTTAATTGGATGGGATCTGTCATTAAATCTAAAGCTATCGCTGGAGGTGGCGGGGAGGTTGGCAACGTCAGTTTATTCAGATGCATGATGTATCATGTGTTAGGCATCCATGCCCCAGTGCATTCCTAGGGCTGGATAGCCAACGCCCTAATAATCTTGGTGGGAAGATTTTTTTTTTTTTAGACTCTAGAAGAAGTGAGAATAAATGCTCACATATCAAGCAACTCCAAAAAAATTACAATTCCAAAATATCTATAATTCCAAAATACCATTGTAGAAGTTTTGGGGAAATAATGTTAACATAAAGGAATGCTCAGCTTGTCACACTTGTCCCCTATCTCATGAAGTGCTAGAAATATTTGCAACATGGTCCATCAATCATCCATAAATTTGTGAAGATGAAGACTCGTGTTTAATGACAACTTCCACAACTTTCTAATTTATTTGTTATAGATAAATTATTTCATTAACCATATTTCAACTACTATTTATGAATTTCTATTAAAAACTCTAAAAAGCATCATGCATGACTTCCACAATGTTGAATTCTAGACATTAATATGTAGATATATAGCTCTTTGATGTTAATTATGAAGGATGACTCTTTTCTAAATACATATAATAAGAAATAACTCTATGTTATTTTCAAATATGTTTTACAATATGTGGATGATACTTTAATTCTTAAAAAAATTACCCTCTAGAGAGCTAGCCACTTGATTGGGGAATTAGAACAACAATTTAGAGACAAATGTTTAATTTTTTGTTGTCATTATGAACTATTGTGACTATATTAAAGTGATTGTGTTCAATAAATTAAGTAAATTGTTGAGTCTCCCCATGTAGTTTAGTTTATTTGTGTTCTTTATGTTATATATGTGTTATTCAATGTATTTAAGGTATGATGAAGCATTATATTATTTAAAAACAAAATTAGTGGACAATTTTAATTTAGGGAATTCATTTATCTAAAAATGCTTTGGAGAATTTGGTAGTATAACACTATTTTCATATAATAGTCAAGCAATTTAAAAACTTTGTATAGAATAGTCAAGTTGTTGAAAGACTTTTTTTATTACTACAATAATTTTTGAGTGTTTTCCATAGATTAGATTTCAAATGTTTTTCATAGATTAAGATTCTAAATGTTTCCTTAGCTAGATTTTATTTTTACACAAGTATTTATTTATTTCCTAGCTTTAAAATAAATTTTAGAACATGACAGTTAACTCCTATTGCATATAGTCATCAAACACTGCTCAGTTTGACAAAATAGTAATTGACTTAAGTACAAGGTTTGGCAATGCCTCATCATGAATACCTAGAATAAATATTTTGTTGAATTCTTATAACAATACATGAACCTAAATTTTTTAAGCTCACACAAGTAGTTACTCCAACCAACTCTAAATATTTATCCCTTATTTTTTATTGCTAAGAAGGCCTATGGGATATGTATGCTAGTAATTTGTTTTGATTAGGGGTAAAAAATGGGTTTTGAAGGGGCTCAAAACCCTTTACAGAAGACGACAACTGAAACTCAAGATAGCAACCTTAATGGTATGCCAGTAATTTGTTATTATGCAAAAAAAAGGTATTAACCTTTCAACAACAAATTGAAATTGATAAGCTAAAATCCCTTTTGCTACACACTTAATGGTAAAGAAGCCAAATAAAAATATAACCCACTAAGAAATCATATAGTAGGTAATTGAGAGACAACCCTACAGAAGTTCATACAACATGGGCATAAAAAATCCATACTATGTCAGAGGAATGAATAGTTCATATATTGAATGACAATTTTCTTTTGTTGAATTTGAATCGTATGGTGATGCTAGAGGAGTTAATGTGTACAATGAAGTATTCCAATCACACTATGTAATATCCATTCTAAATTATTACTTAATTATATTATTCCAAATGACATTATGAATATTTAATTTTAAAAAGATATAACTAAGAAGCTATTATCCATCATAGCAACACATGTCTAATTAAAATGAGTCAAAGATAAATATATTCAATGCCAATGCCAATTACAATATCCAAGCTGACTTGGTTCATAAGGCCACATAGTCATACAATGTATAAATTTACATCAAGGTTACATCATGGACCAAGATAGTCTTGAAAACACCCAAGGTTTCCTCTTCATGCTCGCCTCCACTGGTGGACGAGAACATGGTTGAAGTGCTTTACCACCCAACTACGAAGCTTACACTTCCCTGGAATTCTTCTAACTTGAAGAATACTCGACCTTGCATGGAAAGTTTAGCAAGAGAATAATCTACAAGGTGGAATCTAGTGTGTGCCCAAACATCAACATGCATCTCTATCTATGGGTTAGAAAAATGCAAGATCTATGCTAGGAATGGCAAAGAGTGTTATCACAAAGTCCAAACATACATAATGAACTAATTGCTTGGCCAAGCATAAGAATAATGTTGCAACAACAAACAATAGGTTTTGGTAAAAACAAAAACATATACTCTCTGAAATCTATTTCGGCACTCGTCCTAGAAGGTAACTTTCTACAACACAATTATTCCATAACAACTATCTACCCTCTAGCAGCATCTACCCTAAGGTGCTCTAGTCTACTTAGGTGTTGTTCTACTCATTTAAGAGAATATTATTTACACACATATCTTATGAAAAAGTAATTCATCCTACTTATTTCCTCATTAAACAAATAATCAGAAAAATGATTAAAAAATGGAACTGATCAATACATTATTCAGTCATATCATACACATGACCCATGATTACATTCAACATAAATCATTATTCATATAAGAATGAATTCAATAAGTAACAAAAGAAGGTATGTCACAAGTGTGTGTATGTGTGTAGACGAAGGTCTATGCACATACACATATACGTGCCAACTTAAGTTATAAATTTGTGCATACATTCTAAAATAAAACCAATAAATCAAATTGGTAATATTCAAAAAATATTTCAGATTACAAGAAGTAAAAGAATCTTAAGAACAATTATGTTTGAACAATTTTCCCACATGTTGTTATGTTGTTTGTATCAAAATGAAGCTATGATAAGCAAACGATGTTGTTTACAGATTAACAATCACAGTTTACAACAAAACGGTGTCATTTATAGATAAACACATTGTTTATAACAAAGTGCTTGTTGTTTATAGATTTAACAATCACAGTTTATAATAAAACGATGTCACTTATAGATTAACACAAAATCTGTTTATAACTGAACTATTGTTGTTTACAAATTCAAGCTACCCTGTACTACATACTAAGAACAAAGTCTCTATCATTTTGGTATTTACATATAAAAATACTAATTTCCTTTGTGCAATAAAAGTATGGAACAACATATTTATCTTTTAGAAACCAAATAATCATATGAGTCTGAAAAAAGTTCAATACTTCCAGGGTTTTAGAAAGAAACCTATGTTTTCCTACAACAAGAAAAGAAATAATGTTCAAGGCACTCGTCGCTCCAAGAAACGACCTTTAGTGAGATAAATTTTTCAATGTAACCTTAATTAGTATCAATGGTCTAATCAAAAGAATGTTTCTTTAATGGTATGTAAATATATACATATAAATATATATATACATATAAATATACACATATATATGTATATATGTATGTATGTATATATATCGACATGCAAGGTTTATCCTATGATCCATATTATACAGCTTGTCGATCCTCCATATCGATTCATATAATGTAAACAAAAATGGAATGTTACCATCGTTCCTCCATCATTCAAAATGAACAATGTTGACTCATTTATACTACAGTCATGAGTTTATTTTGCTTAAGTTTAAAATTTATTCTTAATACCCTATTGGTGCAACAATCCACTATTCAGCCTAGCCGATATGAAAAATCAAATAGTAAAAGAAGAGAAATAGAGATAATACTGCCATTCCCTAAGGGAACAATATACATTTTTCCATGTTGTTTCCAAACAACACAACACTGCTCATCGGGTATAATCCAATAGCCATAGAATGGCATAAAAATCACATGCATGGAATTGCAACTGTAGCCAATAACAATACGACATCTTGCCTCGACCTTGCTCAGCTAGCAAGCCAATAGGGCATAAAATGCATAAATATAACATACAGAAAGGGTGATATCAATTTTAAAATGGATTCACTCTAACCATAGGCTTATTGACTCACCTGATAGCCATGTGATGAGTTAATTAGAAGCACATACAACATATATACAAAGGGTGGCAACATCACAAACTTACAGAGTATGACATGTTCGACTTTCAAACCTCTGGAGAAGTATAAACAAAGCATATCTAAGCAAAGGAAGGCCATTATGGCCATGCTCACAACAGTAACATATATCTAAATCGATCAAATATTTGCATAAGAAAAATCTACGAACAAGTTTTATACAATTTTATAGAATTGACGATGTAACATTCAGCCTGTGCGTTGAGAATAAATGAAACTAAAAAGAAATGCAAGCATTTCAATGTAAAACATCAAATACCTCTTTATGTAAGGATTTTTCCCTTCGACTTCTCCACAAAGCTCATCGAACAACCCGCTCTCTGCCTGTTGGTGTCGATGATATCTTTTTCACAATGGCAACTTTCCTTGTTTTTCCCTACATCTCCACTAAGGGGCCATTTCGAATCTTGATGGGCATTAATGTTTAGTTGCCCCATTCATAAAATTTGAATATTTTCCATAATTTTGATGGAAGCTACTATCGCATGGGATCTTTCTGATGATGTTATTTAAATTCTATCAATTCAATAGTGATAATTGATGAGTCCAAATAATCACTCATTTTTGTTAGGATTTATCATATGTTTGTTATTGTTACTATGGGGTTTTAGCACCTGGTTACTAATACTTTCTATGTTATTTCCCCAAACTTATGAACTTTGGACATGAACTTATCCCTATAACTTTTGATGGTATTAACCTGCTATGTGATATATCTATATTAATTTTACATGTGATTGAATGCATGTTATTCTAAGGTGATTATGGATATACAATTTTCTTGTGCATGCTAATGTCATAATGCAAGTTTAGATTAAGATGCAGATATAAATAGAGCTTGCAAGGTGGAAGAAGTTCATGCCAGCTACTCGGTTGCTAAAGGAGTCAAAAAGAGATGAACATTAAAGATGTCAATAGTTGGAAACTTCCAGCTCGTGTGGAAGTTATAACTTAACTTTAAATGACCATGTCTATTAGTTGAGTAGATTTAGGAGGTGTTGTTATGTTGGATCCTCATTGAGGCAAGACTGGTTTGACTAAATCTTGTGCATGTATAAGCTCCTTCCTCTTTTTTATGCTTTCAATAAATGGCGTCTTCCTAGTCTGTTGGAGTCGACTGCCCAGTTAGTTAGAGCTAGTTAGAAGCTTTCCTTCTATAAATAATGATCAAATGTTCCTCTTTAGGGAGTTGGACACTCTGATATTGTACTTTCATTTTCAGTTTCAAGGAATACATTCATGTTGCTATTATGATGTAACAATGTTTTCAATGAATAAAATGATACTTTAATTTGTTGCATCTGAGTTAGTTTTGGGGAGACTCATTCAAGGGGGACTACTTGGTGAGAATTCCATCCATTTAGTTCAGTAGTTACTTTTTTGTTCAGCAATTACTTACAGTCTTAGCAGCTGTCTGTTCCTGCAACCATTGGAACTTCGTTCTATGTTTGTTCCTGCAGCCAAGGTAAACAGAGTAACTTCTTGTCTATTTGCTAAGACTTTTGTTTTTGTCATTCATTTCAGTTCAGTTTAGTTGTTGATTTATTCTCAGTACTTATGCTAATTCCTTTCAAGCATTTCACTTTTAGTACTATTTCCTCTCTAGTTATAGGAAAAGGATGACTACAATTGAGTCCTAGTGCACAGATAGTGTTGACCCATTTCAAGTTTGCGTCCCTGGGTTGATAATGAAATGAACCTTCATGATGAGCAAGATAACTACTTAGTACAAATATCTAATCTCTAAGTTATAGCTTTAAGGGCTTAGTTATTGAACCATTGGAGGAGGCCAACATTTTTGGTGTCGTTGTTGGGGATGGTGTCAAACTAGGAAGTTCTTCGAAGTCATTTCCAATTTCTTTCTTGTTTTTAGTATCTTTGAAGTTTGTTTTTAGCATACTCTTCATTCAAATAAAGTAATGGTTTACTATTCTTTTACCAATTCCTTGTGTGAGTTGGTTGATACTGAGTTAATACTGCATGCATAGGGGCAGAAGAAGAGATGCTCTAGGGAGATTCCTTCCTAATGACCCTAATCTTGATAACCAACTAGTTAAGTTTCAAAATTTCCCAAGAGACGAAGAAGAATGAGAGGCAAATCCCTTTGCTAATGCATTTCTTAATTTGACCAGTTCAGAAACTTCCTCTAAAGAGCAAGCTGCCCAAAACCTGATTGAGAATCGATTTGCTTTGATAATCCATCAAACAATTATGGGTGGCCAAAATAGACCTAACCATCCAACCTTTCCATACCCTATCACTCACCAAAATGAAGTTGATAACCTCAAGAACATCCCTACTTCAATTCTTCCTAAATTCTATGTGCTTGTAATAGAGGATCTTGACACTTTCTTGTTTGAATTTGATATCCTCTGCAGAAGCTATGATTATACTACTAATGCTCATAGGCTTAAATTTTTTCCTACTATCTTGAAGGAAGCTGCATTAAGATGGTTTATGGGCTTAGGTAGGAATACTGTAGATACTTGGGATGATATGAAAGCAAAGTTTCTTGACAAGTATAAAGAATATTGTAGAGGCAATGATATGAGAGGAGATGATATCTTCAGGATGCAGCAGAAGGAGGATGAAAGTTTGGAGGACTATATTTCAAGGTTCATGTTTTGTCTGCAGAAATTCCCACATCATGCACTCCATGAAGAGTCTCATAAGTTGCTCTTCCTTAGAGGGATCAATGAAAATTGCACTGATGCTTTGGACTTGATAGGAGGAGATATCACCCAAGTTCCCTAGGATGATATTAAGAAGATATGTCAGAATTACTCCAGGGAAACTATAAAGAAAGGAAGAGGTTACCAATATTCTATGGGTAAATCCTCCACTAATGGAGTTCCAAGGATGGAAATCACTCATTTGATGGCAGATTTCAAGCAGGATATCATAAACAATATGGCCACTCAGCTAGATACACTTCAAGCAAAGAAGAAACATGAGGAGGCAGAGGCAATGTTGGCAGAATATTGTCCTCATTGCAGGCAAAAGAAGAAGTATTGCCGATGTAAAATGGTAGCCAACATCGACAACAAACAAATTCCACCAGAATTCAAGCCAATTTAGGGTGATGATGATTAGGTTTTCTACATTGCACAAAGAAGGCCATGGGCTCCAAGACAAGGTATGCCACCAAACCCATTATCTTTTAGTGGACCTTATTTGAATTCTTATGCATTTGGTAATCAATGGAAACCCCCATACCCATCAAAATTTGGAGGCTATCTACCACAACCTTGGAACAACCCTCTAAATACTTAACCCAATTACCAAAACACTCCACCTTAGTGGCAACAATTCTAGGGGAATTGGCAGCAACCTCAAGGAAATAGGCAATAGACATCCCAATGGAGGGGAGGACAACAATGGCCAAACCAAGCAATTAGTTACATGCAGCCACCTCCACAGCCTCAAAAACCTACCATAATGCCTCCTCCTAACTCAAACACTAGCACACCTAGACCTACTCAGTTACCAGCTCAACCCGCACCTAACCCAAATAACAAACCACAATAGTAGCTAGTTTACTCTACATATCCCAATCAATTTCCTACATATGTTGTGAGTGCGAGTGATATTCATCTATGTTTAGGAACCACTTTGTCATCTCCTTCCACTCCTATTATAAGAGAGCTTCATGTGGAAGAAGAGGAGCATCAAAATTTATCTAATATCCTTGCTCAGTCAAGTGTGCCCAAGGATCCTAACACCAGTTCGGTAGTCTAATCCAGACCCACCATTTCCTCAAAGGTTAGAAGTTGTTAAAACAAAAGAAAGAAACAACCTTTGATATTCTAGATTAGTTAAAACACATATGTGTCAAGATACCTTTGTTTCAGGCCATAAAAGATGTCCCCATATATAGTAAGGAAATTAAGGAAGCATGTCTCAAAAATCCTGGGAGAAAAAAAAGGACCCCATCACCGTTCATTTGGTGGGGCAGTTGGCAGATATCATGGTTGGGAAAGTAACTGTTCCTAAATATACTGACCTAGGTAGCCCTATAGTTGGAGTCATTATAAATGGATTCCAAGTAAATAATGCTATAATAGACTTGGGAGCAACTATCAATGTGATGACTAAGGATATCCTGCAACAACTGAATGTTACGAATCTGAGACCTACTCCTACTGTCCTGCAGCTTGCTGAAAATTCCACTGTCAAACCAAATGGTATAGTAGAAGACCTTTTTGTTACTCTAGACTCTTGGGAATATCTAGCAGACTTCATGATCTTTTCCCCTAAAGCTACATTAGGAGGGTATCCCATTATTTTGGGAAGGTCATGGTTAGCTACAAAAGATGCTTACATTGGATGTCGGTCAGGGGACATGACTATTTCTAATGGGAGAAGCACTAAAAATCTTATCCTTTATCCTCTTGCTCAACCATCCCATGATACATGGACAACCCCATCTGGCCATAATTGGAGAAGAGGCTGAGGAGGTCAATTCAATGGCACAAATCATGATGATAGGCAGAAGTCCTTTTCTGCAACTTCAGGAAGAGGATGAAATATTATCCCATATAATTCAAAACCATTGTGAAGTGCATGAAGAACCACCCACTCATGAATCTAGCTCTGCATGTCCATTACAGATACTTTTGCCAGCTTCTCCTGCACTTGAATTCCATACAACAATAGATATGCTTCATACATTGTTACTACATGAATAAAAAATGCCAAGCATCAGTGAAACAACCATGATTGAGTTGATCACACAAGTACAAGTTTCAAAGGGGAAACATTTGAATATTAATAACAAGCTTAGTCAAGAGCAGCAGTTGTCACTAACAAACCTGTTAAATTTGCATCAACATGAATTTGCATGGGATTACCATGACATGGAAGGATTAGATCCCAAACTGTGTACTCATAGGATCTACATTAGAGATGACTGCACACTAGTAAGGCAACCACAAAGGAGAATCAACCCT